>BLSH010090785.1:27927-65927 GCA_018402905.1 Glandirana rugosa
AGAAGGTGAAGCGCTTCTGGATGACAGAGTCCCCGGGTAGAACGTGGGACGAAATGGGAGCGACCGAAACTGCCGAACCGATAAATCAGGGTCCACAACTCCTTATCCCCACAGAGCCTGAGGCACAAGGGATGATACTAACTTCGTGCATTTCCATGGAGTGCATTCTAAATAGTATCCTGGACCTTCCCGGATATAATGGACCACGCTCCGTCCCCCAACCTTGGGGGCGAGAATATATCACAGGTCTCATGACTGAAAAAACGTCGTTCCTGACCTGTTCTTGGACCGCAATTCATGCGAATTCCCAGTCTAAAGCCGGGACCGCCGGCCGTTGAAAAAGAACCGCCAGGGCCGAAATCTGACCCTTAAGAGTACTTAACGCCAGGTTCTTGTCCAGTCCTTGCTGCAAAAAAGTCAGTACTCTGGACACTATATAAGAGCGGGGGTTCCAACCCCCTGCCTCGCACCAGGTAATATAGGCCCTTCCAGGTCCTATGATAAATCTTACGTGAGGTACCTTTACGTGCTTCAATCATAGTAGGGAACACGGAGTCCGAGACACCCCTATTCCTCAACACCTGGGACTAAATAGCCAAGCCGTCAAAGCCAGCGAGGGTAAAGCAGGGTGCAAGATGGGCCCCTGAGACAGTAGGTCTTCGCGAAGTGGAAGACGCCACGGAACATCTGTCACCATCCGTACTACGTCGGCGTACCAAGGATCTTGTGATTGAACCTGGAGGCCATGAGGTCCACCTCTGGCATGCCCCACTTGAGACAAATCTGGCGGAACACTTCTGGATGTAGGGACCATTCCCCCTGATCCAGAGTCCGGCGGCAGAGAAAGTACGCCTGCCAGTTTTCCACGCCTGGGATGTAGATTGCAGAGAGCTGGCACGTGAAGTTGTGCCCACAGAAAGATCAGAGCCGCCTCCGTGGCTGCTGCCGAGCTACTTGTTCCTCCCTGATGGTTCACATATGCCACAGCTGTGGCATTGCCCGACTGAACCCTGACAGGGAGGCCTCGCAGCCTTTCTGACCAACGTGACAGACAAAGTCTGATCGATCTCAGTTCCAGTACATTTATTGGAAGACAAGCTTCCTGCACTGACCAACGACCCTGGGTAGAGAACTGACCCAGGACCCCTACCCAGCCCGATAGGCTGGCATCCGTCGTTACTATCGACCAATTGGGGGAGAAAACCTTTTTCCCAACTTTAGGGCCAGAGCCCGAATCCACCAAATCAAGGATCCTCGGGACTGATGATCCAACCTGATAAGTCTGTCTAGGGATAGGGGGGGGATTTGTCCCATTGTGACAAAATCGCCTTCTGCAAGAGCCGAGTGTGACTCTGGGCATAAGGTATCGCTTCAAAAACACCATGAGCCCAAACACTCGCATACAGAACCGTAAGGAGGACCATTGGGGTGATAACAGGGTCCGCACTGCTGCCTGAAGTGTCAGGAACTTGTTTGGTGGTATAAACACCCTTGCCTGCACTGTGTCCAGAATCAGACCCAGGTATTCCAGCTGGCAGGATGGAGTCAACGATGATTTCTGCAGGTTGATCAGCCAACCGAACTCTTAATGTGGACACCGTGATTGTCACATTCTCCTCCAGAGCCGCAGCAGACTCTGCTCTCAGGATTAAATCGTCGAGGTATGCTACTACCGCAATACCTCTCTGTCTCAGCAGCGCGAGCATCGGGCCACCACCTTGGTGAACACTCGGTGAGATGAAGCCAGCCCGAAGGGAAGTGCCACAAACTGGTAATGCCGGTCCCCCACTGCGAAGTGTAGAAAACGCTGGAGACTGACAAACTGGAACATGGAGATTCGCGTCCCTGATACCCAGGGACGCCATGAATTCCCCTTGGTGCAGGGCGGCCATGACCGAGCGGATGGAATCCATCCTGAATCTCTTCGTCTTTACGAAGCAGTTTAATGCCTTCAGGTCCAGAACTGGCCTGACACCGCCCCTTTTTGGGCACCACAAAGAGGTTTGAGTAAAACCTGTGAAATCTTTCCACCGTGGGTACAATCACCCCTGTTCAACAAGCGCCCGAACGGCGCCTAGCAGCGCCTCCCGACACCCCTGAGGGAGTCTCAAGTTTGAAGGGAAGAACCTTTCTGGGGGCAGAGAGATGAATTCTATCCTGTACCCGGAGGACACCACCTCCAGTACCCACCGATCGGTGATGCGGGCAGTCCATCTGTCTGCGAACCCCAGCAACCGGCCCCCAGCCGTGAGTCGGGCGGGGGCAACCCATCATGAGGTCGTCGATTTATACTTCGCTTTTTCTGACTTATGCTGCCAGGGCCTTTTACTGGGCCCAGTGGAAGCCTTACCGGACTTGAAGCCCTTACCCGCTGAGTCGGGTGCCCCAAAAAACTTCTTCTGACCTGAAGAAACAGGGCCCTGCCTACGGCGAAAATTCTGCCGCTTTGGCTCTGGAAGAAAAGTACTCTTCCCTCCCGTGAAATCCTTAATGATTTCATCCAACTGTGGGCCAAACAGACGCCCTCCCTGAAAGGGAAGATCTGCAAAAGCTTTCTTTGAAGCCTGGTCGCCCGACCAAGAGCGGAGCCACATCACCCGCCTGAGAACGATTGCAAAAACAGACATTTTTGACAATATGGGAAGAAGGTCCAAAGCAGCATGGCATATGTAGCGGAGACCCTCTTCCAAATGGTGTGCCCGCTGCACCTCAGCCTGTGCACATTCACAAGTTTAACCAGTGTGCAGTGTGCTCATGAACAGATTGTGCCGCCATCGCAGCCGCTAGAGCTGGCCGCATGGCTGACCCAGCCAACAAGAACAGTGCCTTAGACACTGCCTCCATGCGGCAATCGGCCACCTCCTTAAAAGACAGAGACCCCTCCAAGGGAATGGTCGTTGCCTTATTCAGACGGGCCACTGGGGGGTCCACCGTTGGGGAAGCCCATCTCTTAGTAAAGCTATTCTCAAAGGGGTAGCGAACAGCAAAGCTTTTAGGAAAAGCAAAGGAATTCGGTGGCCGCAGCCATTCCTTGAACACCACCTGTTTAAACACCTGATCATAAGGGTAAGCCCAAGGGGACCTAAGGGGTTTCCACAAATATATGTGATTGTGTGCATCTACATTGAAAGTATTTTCACCGGATGTCTGAGTGAGCGAAAGTGCGTATGACGGCTCCTGTCCCGTGCTCCATGGCATCCTGACAGCGTAGCTTTGTAACCCCGGATGGTGCTAGGAGGCTGGGAGACGGAGATAGTGGCTTGTTTGCTCATGCGGCTTTCATTTGCCTTAGTGTCAGAGGTGCGGGGGAGGGGAGAGCGGCGGACATCAGCCTGACGGAAACCATCCGGACGAGTCTCTTGGCCTCCAGGGTGCTAGTAGGTACTGGCAGCCCATGCACAAGAGGCGGTGAGGTAAAGGGAAGGAGAAGGGGAAAAAGCCGCCGCAGAGACGAATAGGTGACAGCCCAGAGCTGAGGCTGCCTAAGACCCTTTTTTTCTTCTCCATAGAGACTGGTGGAATGTATGGCAGCATAAGAGGAAAAGCTATAGCTGTATAGTCCTGAATAGATTTTATTAGAACCCTGTTTAATCCTGTCTAAAGCAATTTAGCTATTAGGAATAATGGATGATACACACCACATATATAGTGTGTGGGTATGATACTGTATAGCGTGGTGAAGTCGGGATATGATCTATTACATTATCCTACTGCTTTCTTTGAAAAAGCTGTTGCTGAAGGGATGAAGCTTTACTGCTCATATAAGCCTGATTAAGATCAGAGGAATCAATAACATTGCACAAACTTGTTAAGTATAATCTGTGAATGGCGGGAATTGACGGCAGGCTACATCTTGCTGCAAGGATTTAAGCAAGGCTGCACTGTTATGTTGCTGCTTGAGTGGCTTGTCGCTTGAGTGACTTGATTGACTATTGCTGACTCTATTGTTGTGCAGGTACGGAGGCCATAACCCACAGTATATGGCACAGGCTGCCTAAACGGACCCCTTTACAGGGTTTTATAGGTGTAGGTTAGTGTGAATGTGCTGGTCTGACAAAGTGATCTTCAGCTGCGCATTATCGCCCTGGCGTATATAGAAGAACCCAAGATTTCCGCGCCCACAAGAGGTTAAAACTCCAGCAAAGAGAAGCCTACGAACTCTACCCCCCTGAATTATGGGAATAGGCTGTAATTATAGCAATTACAGTAATTGACTTCATAGGCATCACAGCACTAAAGAAGCATATCAGTGGGAGAAGGTAACAGGTGGGACTTGAGAACTGAGCACCCTTCATCATGGTAAAGAAAAAGGGTGAGGAGGTGGTGGTACAAGAACCAGCTGGTACACAAAAAGTGATTAAGGAAAAGACTAAAGGGAACCCGGCGGCAGCAGCAAAACTAGAAAAGTATGCCCATACACCTGTTCATTCCCCCGCTAAAGGGGGGCAAGTAGGGCAAGGTAAGGCGCAGCAGGTTGGCAACCCAGGAAGATTGAGCCAGGGGCAGCCAACGCAGAACGCAGGATTAAATACTAGTAGCTCATCAGAGGGTTTACCTACCTTGGCCACACCTTCTGGCTCACAAATAGAAGCTGAACCTTCTCTGAGAGAAGTATTACAGGCAGTAAATACCTGCAGATCAGCTTTAAGTGATTTACCAGAACAGATGAAAGAAATTAGAAATGAAGTATCCCAGGTATGCCAAGATATTAAAGCAATACAAGGTAGAACAACGGAAGTGGAAGAACAAGTTGGTGTGTTGGAGGATGAGATATTTCCACTTAAAAAAGACATGCAAGATATGAAGGAAAAAATAACCATGTACACTTCAAAAATGGATGATTTGGAGAATAGGCTCAGGAGGGAGAACATAAGGGTAGTAGGTATGCCGGACCGGAGTGAAGGCCCAGATCCAGTGGAATTCCTGGAAAACTGGATAAGAGACACTGTGGGTAGAGAGGCTCTCTCTCCCCACTTCTTTATAGAAAGAGCGCATAGAGTCCCCTTCAAACCTCCTCCACCGGGGGGATATCCTCGGCCAATTCTAGCTAAAATATCAAACTATAGGGATAAAACAATGATCCTACAAAAGAGAAAAGGGAAACATCTTGTTTAACGGAACCAAAATTTCCATTTAGCCAGACTTCTCCCCAGACCTACAGAGACGCAGAGCAAAGTTTTTGGAGGTGACGCCTCCAAGAACTTAAGTTTTCATACGCTCTATTATACCCAGCACGTTTACGAGTCTCTGCCCCGGGGGTAAAAACATTTTTGACACCCCTGAGGGAGTGGGGAAATGGTTAGAAGCTAATAAGGAGAGATTGCAGGTTGACTATGGAAAAACAGGATATTCTTCAGGGGTTAGTGAGATATGTGCTGAGATCCGGTTAAAGCCACGTTTCTTTTTTTTTTTTTTTCTGGAGTAGGGATGGGAAGTTGTGCATTGGGATGTGGGAAGGGTACAGTGGGAGGAGTCAGAGGAATTGTAAAAGAGGGTATATAACTGATTGGTGTGAATTTGAAGGGTTGGAATGAATGAAGGAGTGGTGGTTAGATGGTTTGAGTGGAGTTTGTTCACTTAAGATAGGAAAGGTCACAAAATGGGCCCTCAAGGGTAACCTAGATAGGTTCGGGAAGGGGAGGTGGGAGGGTAGGAGAGGGAGGGTTAAAGGTAAGGGTGGAAGAAGAAGGGCAGGGAGAAGGGTTAACACTAGGAAGAAACATTCAGATGTATGGTGTGGTAAGTGGAAGGAAACACAAGAGAAGGGGAAATTAATTTGTAAAGGTAAAAGTTCAGGATATATTCATATATACACTCACTAAGTTTATAATATTTACACATGAAAAGAGAGGAAGGGAGGGATACACTAAAAGTAATTTTTTTTTTTTTTTTTTTTTTTTTTTTACGCTTTCCGGTCAAATGCAGGCTTGTCTACATGCCTCAGATAAAAAGGTTTAAAATAGGCTCCTGGAATGTAAGGGGCCTAGGAAATCCAACAAAAAAAAAAAACTTGCTGTTTTCTCCTATATGGACTTACACAAGATCGACGTGATCTGTCTTCAGGAGACTCATTTTACAAAAGGAGTCTCTTTCCCAGTTAGGGAATAGAAGATTCCAAAAGCATTACCACTCAGTTCATACCTCCTATTCAAGAGGAGTGAGTATATTTATTAAGAATGGTTTGACTTCTTCCTGCAGACAGATCAAAGTCGATAGGTTGGGCAGATATATCTTTTTACATTGCTCAATAGAAAATATGGAACAGGTCTTGATTAATCTATATATCCCTCCACCATTTAGAATCAAGCTCTTGTATGAGATGTTAGATTTCGTTCTGGATAAATCCCATATCCCAGTTATAATGGTGGGAGATTTTAATACGGTGGTTGAAGAGAGTAAGGATAGACTGCCTCCGAGGAATGGGGGAGGGGGCCCATCTAAGGGCAAACTCTCCCAATTCTTGGAAGAGTCCCGGCTAATTGACATTTGGAGGGAATACAATTCAGAAAAACGGCAATTCTCTTGTTCATCAAGTACATATGATACGCTATCTAGGATTGACCTAGCCATAGGTAATGAAGAGATCCTCCATAGAATTAACAATGTTTATTACCTGCCTAGAAGTCTGTCGGACCATTCTCCTCTAGTGCTGTCGATAGATCCTGGCGAGGGTGGTAATAAAAGAGATTGGAGGTTGGCTCCATATTGGCTGGAATTAATAAACCGGATGAGATCCCGGCAGCACTGGAGGAGTTTGTGAAGACAAACTCTGGCTCAGTTACAGTGGGGATAATCTGGGACACTTTAAAGGCATTTCTCCAGGGTCTATTAATTCAACAAATAGCCAAGATTAAAAAGATATCCAAGCAGTGGGAATAGTCCATTAGAGTAGAGGTAGAGAGAGGGCAGAGACCCAATACATTAAGGACCCAACGGAAGGGAAATTACAAATTTTAAGGGAAAAAATAACAGGTGTATAGGTCTGCATTATTGAGAAGAGGAAAACAAGAAATTGGCGTTAAAGCAAAATCATTATGTGGAGGGGGAAAGTGTGGGGAGGGCCCTTGCCTTCTTGATTAAGAACAACTCGCCCTCAGAGTCCGTACCAATAATACGGACTCTGGAGAGTAAGACCACTACCCATAGGCAGGGGATTATAAGATTATTTAAGGAGTACTATGAAAACCTATATAAAGCCCCCGCGTTGAGAGGAGAAACTGAAGTTAAGATGGAGGAATTTCTGGGCAGATTAAAGCTTCCAACATTATCAGAAAAAGATAGAGAGGACTTAGAGGCGCCTATAACACTGGAGGAACTTCAAAAAGACGTGGGATCAATGGCAAGTCAAAAAGCACCTGGCCCGGATGGGCTGCCCATTGAGGTGTACAAGCGATATGGGAAGATACCATTACCAGGACTCTTAAAAACAGCTTGTTGGGCGGCAGAGAAGGAAAAACTTCCCCCTTCAATGAGGGAAGCAACAATAATAGCCCTACACAAGGAGGGGAAAAGCCCATTAGAAAACGGCCTCGTATAGACCAATATCTTTACTATGTTCAGATATTAAGATCTTAGCCAAAGTCTTGGCTACCAGATTAAATCAGATTATACAGAAGCTTATACACCCAGACCAATTGGGGTTTATCCCCAATAGGGCTACGAGTATAAATATTAGAAGAGTATTTCTGAATTTACAAACTAAGACAACGAATGAAGGATCAAGGGCGGTTTTGTCCTTGGATGCTATTAAAGCATTTGACAGCCTAGATTGGAGATATCTCTGGCGGATTTTGGAAGCCTTTCGGTTTGGCCCTTCCTTTATTGGGTGGGTTAAGACTCTCTATAACGATCCCAGTGCTAGGGTTCAGGTTAACGGGATTCGATCAGAGAGGTTTGGATTGGCTAGGGGGACAAGACAGGGGTGCCCGTTGTCGCCACTGCTCTTCGCCCTCGCAATAGAGCCCCTGGCGGCAGCAGTTAGGTTGTCCGCAGAAATAACCGGCTTCCAACGCGGTGGTGGAGAAGAGAGGGTTGCGTTATACGCGGACGATGTACTGCTGTTCTTGGGGGATACCCAGGCCTCGCTATCAAATGCAATAAAGTTAGTCAAAGACTTTGGGACTTTTTCGGGTCTCAAGGTCAATTGGGAAAAATCTGCGTTATTGCCGGTAGACCCACTTAGTACCCCGCTGTCACCATCAATTCCTAGCTTAGCTGTGGTAGATAAAATGAAATATCTTGGCATTACATTTACGAAAGATCTGGGGGATTATTTAGGCGACAACATGACCCCACTCCTAAATAGGCTTAAAAACAAGGGCGAGGTTTGGAGACACCTTGCTCTCTCAGTGGCAGGGAGATGCAATCTTATCCATATGGTGTGGCTTCCGCAATTATTATACGTGCTCCATAACTCAACAGTTTGGATTTATAAAAAATGGTTCCAGAGGATTGATACACTTTGAGTATTAATATGGAGAGGGAGAGTCCTTAGGCTGCGCTTAAGTACCCTCCAACTGAAGCCGGAAGAGGGGGGGTTGCGCTCCCCCACCCAAGGAATTACTACCTAGCAGCACAATTGCAACACTTAGCGGGATGCGGGGTACAAGGAGGACAAGATGTTAATGATCGTCTTATGTTGGAGTGCACAGTGCAAGGAACAGTTGTGGAAGCATTGGAAGCCAATGCCTTCGCCCCTAGAACCCAAACTCTGATAATGGCTGAAAAAGTCTGGCGCCTAGTTAAATTAAAATTAGGCTATAAAAATAGAGTTATAAGAATGGAGTACACACCACTATGAGATAATAACCGATTAAAAGAACTTAATAAAATAGAGAGAAATCAGGAATGGAGGAGGAGTGGGATTAAGTATATAGCTCAGCTATATCAGAATGCAAATATGAAGTAATTTGCTGATTTAAGGGAGGAATGGGGGATCTCGAGCCACTCATTCTATACATACCTACAGATCAGACATGCTTTGATCAAACAATTCGGAAGCTTGAGGATGGAGGTGGACGAGACACCAATTTTGCAAAAGATAAGATCAGGCCAAGTGAAGGGCTTAATTTCGAGCCTATATACAAGTTTGGGTAAGAGGGAGGAAGAACAAAGGCCAGATCTCATGGTGAACGCGAAATGGGAAAACTGGGCCCAATAAATGAGGATCAGTGGAAAAATGTTTTGAGAATGTACCCCCCCCCCCCCCCAAGGATATCACATATTTTCTAATACATAGAGTCTACTACACCCCACAGAGACTACATAGAATTGATGATAAATGCCCTAGGTGCCAGAATACAGGCGATTTGATACATATGTTTTGGAGGTGTCCAAAACTATGTAGATACTGGGAGGGTGTAGTCGAAGGAATTAACACAGTCTTTAATAAAACACTGGAAATAGATCCACGACATTGTATAATGAGTGGTATGGGAGGGGATGGTGGGGGGGGGGGGGGGGTAACGCCCTGCCAATCGCTGTAATAGGTTGCCTATTCCATGCAAGGAAATTGATAACACAAAAGTGGCAATCAAACCTCCCTCCAACTGTAAATGACTATTTAAAATGTATGGATGAGACTATATGGAAAGAGAAAAGAGTATATGTAAAAGGAGGTAAAACGGAAGACTTTGAAAAAAAAAAATGGGGTTCCTGGATGATTAGGAAGGGTTACCTCCCTTAGAGGTTATAAATGGAAAAGTGAGATATTAAGTCTTTTCAATATGAAACCAAAATCAAGAACACGGGGACATGACCTCAAACTAACTGGGGGGAAGTTCAAAACTAATCTTAGAAAGTATTCTTTTACTGAAAGGGTGGTTGATGATTGGGATAAACTACCAACAGAGGTTGTGAGACAGTCAACAGTAAATGGTTTCAAACATGCTTGGGATAAACATAAATCTATAGTCAGAAAACAAGGTTAATGTAAAAAAAAAAAAAAAAAAAGAAAAATTAAAATTAAATAAAAAGGGGCAGACTCGATGGACTACTCAGTCTTTTTCTGCCGTCACTTTTCTATTTTCCTATATTTCTAAGTGTTCCTTGTACAAGGTGAATGGCTGCTGAATGAGTAGAAAAGAATGAAAGATGAGCGTTTAATAGCAATAAAGAAATTAGATCGCAAAGAGAAAGGCTGAGATGCATGGGGAAGAAAAGGGGGGTGGTGGGATGGGTATATGGGACGATGGGTATGTTTTCCCCTTTTTTTTGTCTTTTGTATGAAAAACCACAACGATGAAAGACTCTGTCTGAGACAACAAATGATCTGTAAAATGATAAATGATTAGTCCTATGACCGTGTTCTGCTGATGTGGGAAGAGAAAAGAAAGGAAAAAAAAAAAAAGGAAAAGCAAAGGAATTTGGTGGCCGCAGCAATTCCTTGAACACCGCCTGTTCATAAGGGTAAGCCCTAGTGGACCTAGGGGGTTTAAGTGATCCACAAATATATGAGGACTCATGCGACTCCCCTGCTTGGTCAAGCCGCATGGAGTCGCGGATATCAGTGATCAGAGCGGCCACTATCGCTTTATCACGTGAAAAAGGAGCCTCCTGATCACCTTCGCCTTCAGAGGGCAGTTCACTCTCTGATAGGTCCACAGGTGTGACCACTGAGGTGCTTTCTGGATCCGAATCCTCCCCTGAGGAAAGAGGGGGGGTGGGCGTTTTTTGGGGCCCCCCGGAACCAGGTCCCCCGCCCGGAGAAAGAACTCCCCAAATACCGCCCTCAGCTGTTCCAGGGACACCAAGGTTCCCAGGGTGGATTGTTGATCCGCAGGTACACCTGCCATAGCCTTGCCAGCCTCTGACATTCCAGCCTTCCGGCACCTCCACTGTGTGACCACCACCTCTACCCCACCAATCAGCCAGGGAGACCCGGGAGGATTGCACCCACTGCTACCAGCACCCAGGGGGAGCCAGCTATACTTGCTGTTTTAAATGCCTCAGCACTTGTGACCGGAATGAGCAATGCCCAAAAATCCACTGCACTTCAAGAGCCTGCACAGAGTGTCAGTCACTTTGTCCAAGTGAAACCGGAAGTACTAATTCCGTTTAGATCACTTCCTGTACCAAAAACGACCACTGGGGTCGCCAGAGGACAGGCTGAAAACCACATGTGGTTACCAAACAATGGATGCTGCCATTAACACAAGCAGAGATTATATCAAAATGGTGTGGTCGGCAGACGAACGAACGGTGATCCACACCGAATGGCGGCGAACCGCTTAATGCAGTGCTCCGAACGGTCAGTGCAAGGTGCGGTACAGCGGGGAGGGGAGGAACGGGAGATAATCCTCAAAGGGGTACCACCCAGTGTGCCCACACTAACGGACCCCCACCAGCCGGCTACCACAGAAGCTGCCCACTCTCCGCGCCCCTAGGACGGAAGGAGTCCACTCGCCAATCCGATGGGCGCAGCGGGTAGCCACCCAGAGCAGACTTACCTCCCCATAGAGAAGCATGCTGCTGGCCAGGCCCCTGGACAGGAACAAAACCAGTCACTGGGCTCTAGCCACTGGCCGCCCGCACGGAATGGGCGCTATCCGGCGGGCCCCCGCTAAGGGTAGCTCGCATAGTGTAGGCCGGACTGGGGAAAGTTTTTGGATTCTAGATCTCCTCTATACCACCAGACAGCTTCTTGATAGCAGTCTTCATCAGAAAAAATCTTCAGGAGACCGCAGATCCCATAGGGAACCAGGTCTACTCCTTGCACTAGGCAATTAAAAATGCAGAGCAGGGGGATTATATGCTAAGGTGAGGACGGCCCCCTGGGAGGGGCCAACCTATGTTTTTGTTTTATTTTTGCCTAGTCTACTCCTAGTAATATGAGCATAACCCACGTGTCATAAGAAGGCTGCGTCTGTCAGTGAACGGAAGAGTAATGGATTTCATGGTAAGTCAAAAATCCCATTTTCTCTTGCGTTCATTGACAGCGCTTCATCATTCAGAACCATAGGGACGTCCCAAAGCAGTGCCTAACATGAAGGGTGGCAAAACGAAAAATCCCAAAGTTAACACAAGAGCCAACCAGGTAAAAAGAGCTCAACACAAAACAACTGTAGCCAACCTAAACAATACACTCTCAAGAGTTAATAGACCTTCTAAACAGCAGCCTGCAAAACCTTGCAGCCAAAAGAAACATCCGCAGATGCCAGCACATCCAGTTTGTATAATGTTGTGAAAGTGTACACTGACGAGTGGCGCCTTGTAAAATTGCACAAACACCTGATGACAGAAGGCCCAAGAAGCATGAAGTGCCCGAGTAGAGTGCGCCTTAAACAGGGAAAAGGAGGAAACCGACCCTTGACAGAATAGGTCAGAGTCGTCATCTGTCCGATCCGTCCAGAAATGGTCGCAAACGAAGCAGACAGCCCCTTTCTTGCCCCGTCCGCGATCACAGTGAGTCCAACCTCCGAAAAGACTCAGTGACTGGCAAATACACCTGAATCCTGAGGCACATCCAGGACATGGAAGGCAAAGAAAACAGAGGAAGAAATGATGGAAAAGGGCAAAGAACCACTGTAGCCTTGTGGAACACCGGGTAAGGTGTATGACAAGTTAACACCACCAATTTCGACACCCGGCGAGCAGAGGCGATAGCCACCACCAAAGACTCCTCAGATGACCATCGGCCCTGGGCAACCGCCCCAGAACTCCTCCACAGCCCGCTAGGCTGGCGTCCGTCGTGACAATCGACCATTCCAGGGGAAGGAACGACTTCCCCAGACTCAATGCCAGGGCCCTTAACCACAAGGCAAGAGCCTCCCTGGTCTGACGATCCAACCTGATCACCCGAACCAGAGACAATGGAGACTTGTCCCACTGCAGCAGAATCGCTCGCTGCAGGAGCCGGGTGTGACTCTGGCCGTACGGTACCGCCTCGAAGGCCGACACCATGAGCCCCAACACCCGCATGCAAAAACATAAGGAAGACCACCGCCGTGACAGCAAAGCCCAAACCGCGGTTTACAGCGTCAGCAACTTAGACGGAGGCAAGAACACCCTCGCCTGCTCTGTGTCCAGTATCAGGCCCAGATATTCTAGGCGGCGCGATGGGACCAGCGTCGACTTCTGAAGGTTGATCAACCAGCCAAAGTCCCGCAGGGAAGCCAGGATGATAGAGATGTTGTCCTCCAGGGCCGGAGCCGACTCTGTCCTCAGGAGCAGATCATCTAGATATGCCACCACAGCAATGCCCCTCAAAGCGATTGAGCGCCTTTAGGTCAAGAATCGGTCTGACTCCATGCTTCTTTGGGACCACAAAGAGGTTGGAATAAGTCCCGCAGTACCGTTCCGCAGGAGGGAACGGGACAATCACCCCCTGCTCGAACAGAGCCTGGACAGCCCCCAACAGGGCTTGCCAATGCCCCGGAGGGATTCTCCGATTTGAGGCGAAAAACCTGTCCAGGGGCAGGGTACATTACTCTATCTTGTACTCGGATGACACCACCTCTCGCACCCAAAGATCTGAGATGCGGGCGGTGCACCGGGCCGCGAACCCCAGAAGCCGACCGCCCACCCGAGCTTCGGGCAGGGGCAACCCATCATGCGGAGACGGACTTCTCCTCTGCCTTCCCGGACTTGTGCTGCCAGGAACGCTTCTGGTTCCCTGCGGCAGCCTTGCCAGACCGAGAACCCGTGCCCGCCGCACCGGGGAGCACAAAAAACGCCTCTGGGTAGAGAAAGAGGGACCCTGTTTTCGGCGTTGCTCCCGTCGCTTGGGTTCAAAAAGGAAGGGAAGCCCCAAACAGCCAACCGCCCTGAAAAGGCAGGTCCGTGAGACCCTTCTTCGACGCAGGTTCATCTGACCAGCACCGCAGCCACAGAAGCCGTCTAATGAGGATTTAAAAAAGTGCTAGTTTTGACAGCATGGGAGCTACGTCCAAGGCGGCGTTGTAGAGGTACCTGAGACCCTGCGCCAGCTGGTCAGCCAGCTGCACCAACTCCGAAGGAACCACGAGGTCCCCCAAATCCTTGTGCAACACTGTCGCCCACTCCGTGAGCGACTGCGCCACCATTGCGGACGCCAGTACCGGCCGCATGACCGCCCCCTCCACCAGGAACATAGCCTTGGACAGCGCCTCAGTCCGCCTGTCGGCTGGATTTTTAAAAGATGGGTACCCTCCATTGGGATAGTGTTACCCTCCATTGGGATAGCCTTGTTCAGGTGGGCCACCGGCGGGTCTACCACGGGGGACACCCACTTTTGCAACAAGCTATCCTCAAAAGGATAGCGCACAGAAAAGCGTTTTGGTAATGTGAACGAATTCTGGAGGACGCTGCCATTCCTTACAAACTGATCAAAATATGGCACATAAGGGAAAACCCTAGGAGCCCGAGCCGGCCTGTGGGACCCAAAGGTGTAAGCAACCTCCTGCGGAGTCCCAGCCTCGCCCAAACGCAGCGTCTCACGGACGGCAGCCACGAGGGAGCCCACCAACGCCTTTTCCCTGTTGCTCCTCACCATCAGAAGGGTCCAACTCCCCATCTGACAGATACACGGGGGTCCCTGTGACCACGTAGCCCCCTTCCGGCTCTGAATGCTCCTCAGAGGATGGGGGAGAGGTTGGATGCTTCTTCACCAACCCCCTACCACGGAACGGTTCCACCCGGGCAAGTAATTCTTCCAGAATGAAGTTAACTTCTCTAGTGGGACTACAGGTCCCAGCACTGCCGGAGCCTCAGCGGAGACTTCCGGGACAGCCACCCCCGATTCAGCCGCCATTGCACCACCCCCCGGGACACTTGTGAGGCCTACAGGCCACCACAATGCCACCCCTCAGCTGCCCCCGCACAGCGGCCCGGAAATACACAGGACTCGCACCGTGCTGCAACCAGCACCCCAGGGAGAAGCCAGCTATACTTGCTGAAAACATCTGTCTCCTGCCGTTACTGCCTCCACTACTGCTGCTGCGAGATCCCACCACATGTGCCGACCGCACCGTCCAGAAGGAGGAAATGGCGCCAAAGCACATGCTTTTTGCCCATTAGGAGACCAATCAAAAATGCCCGCCGAGCAGTCACTAGAGGCAAAAACCACCACAAAATGGTGGCGACTGGCAAAATGGCGGCGACTGCCGCATGGCCAGGGGACCCAGCAAGAGTAGGTAAACGGAGGCAGGATGCGGCGGGGGGAGAGGAGCGCCACCTACACCCAGTGTGGGTGGGGGGGGGGTGTGTGAAGCGTACTCACCCTTCCTGACAGGCGCAGCGGGTAGCCACCCGAGAAGGGCCTGCCGCCCCTACAGGTGGGGAGGAAGCTGCCTGCCATGCGACACCTCGACGCGAGCTGCAGCCCGGTCACTCAGTGCGCTGGCGAGGCGTTTAACCCTCCAGCCGCCCCGCAAGGAACGGGACCCGATGCGGCCGACCCCGCAGGCAGCTAAGGGATGGCTCTCATCTGTCGGCTGCGCTGGGGAGACTACCTGGGCCTAATTATCTCCAGCCTGTCACCCAGCCGGCTGCTTGATTGCATTCTTTATCAGATAGCTTGAGCAGAACAAAAAACATTGGGGAACCGCAGATCCCAGCAGGGAGCCAGGTCCTACTCCTTGCACTAGGCAGATAAAACTGAAGTGCTAGCAGGGAGGAGGGGGTTATGCAGAGTGAGGACTGCCCCCTGGTAGGGGCTAGCTGTGCTTTTTTGTCTGAACTATGTTCTGCCTAGTCTACTCCTGGTAAAAGGTGCCTACCCCACATGTCAAGATTACGAGGCTGCGTCCGTCAATGAACTCAGAGAAAAACGGTTATACTGTAGCTATAGAGACTTCAAATGCATCCTCCATTAACACAATTACTACAGTTGCCAGTTAACTTTAACCACTTCAGCCCCGGAAGGATTTCCCACTTTAGGACCAAAGCACTTTTTGCGATTCGGCACTGCGTCGCTTTAACTGACAATTGTGCAGTCGTGCGACGGTTTACCCAAACAAAATTTGTGTCCTTTTTTCCCCCACAAATAGAGCTTTCTTTTAAACATAAATATTTTCAAGTTCTTTTACTGTATATGTTACTACAATAAACTCAATGTCAAACTTGGACTACATAGTCGAACATAATTAACACAAATAGTATCATACCAGAGGTGGTTGACTTCCTGCCAGGTTAGTTGGCCTTGGGGCTCCTTGAACAGGATTGTGGGAAGGAGTAGTTGTGGCTCCAATAGATGAAGGCACTGGGGCTTCACCCAATTCTGCCATGAGAGAAAGATATTCTTTATCCATCCTTGCTTTATCCTGGGCTGACTGAGGTTCCCCAGGCCGCACCTGAACACTACAAATAAGCAACAATTATAGGGTAAAGAACTTTCTAAATGAAATTCAAATCTTAACACACATGAAAAAAAAAAAATTGTTAAAAGATTTGGCTAAACAATTGTCTAAAAAGCAACTTTAAAGAGGAAGTAAACCCAGATCGGGTTTACTTCCTCTATATAAACCTCTAAATAAGAAGCATAATGGGCTACTATGCATCGGATAGTAACCCATTATGTGTCACTTACCTGCGAACGAGTCCAGCGCAGTCCCCTGCGCTGGCCCAACCATCTTCTGCCCCTCTTCCTTCCGGGGCCGCAACTCCGGCTCTGTGAATGGCATGCGCGTGGGAGCCGCCAGTCACGGCACAGTGTCAGTGGAGAGACGGCACAGAGGCCGTTTCTAAACTGCGCATGTGCCAAAATGACGTTGGCACATGCAGAACACTGCATATCTCCTGAACTGTGCAGGTTTAGGAGATATGCAGGGTACCTACAGGTAAGCCTTGTTCTAGGCTTACCTATAGGTTAACCACTTCCCGCCCGGCATATAGACAAATGACGTCCGGGCGGGTGGTTCATTATCCTGACTGGACGTCTATTGACGTCCTCAGGATAATCCGCAATCGCACACCCCTGGGGGCGCGCATCGCTGCGATCAGTGGTGTCGTGGGTCACTCTGACCCACCGCATTGCCGACCGAGGTAAAAGGCTTCCATCCGAAGCCTTTTACCATGGTGATCAGCCGTGAGCAATCACGGCTTTTCACAGTGTAAATAGCAAGAGCCGTTTATCAGCTTTTCCTCTGCTCAGGTCTGCAGACCTGAGCAGTGGAGAGCCGATCGGCTGCTCTCCTGACGGGGGGCTGCGCTGAATGTTCATCAGCGCAGCCACCCTCAGGATCACCCCACTGGACCACCAGGGAGCCCCCACTAGACCACCAGGTAAGGGCAATATAGTGCACTGTAGGGATGGCACTGTGCCCATGTATGATGCCTGCCAGTGCCATCCCTAACAGTGCTTGTTGCACCAGTGCCCACCACCGCCACCTATCAGTGCCCACCTGTGCCACTTATCAGTGCTGCCTATGAGTATCCATCAGTGCCGCATATCAGTGCCACGTATCAGTGCCCGTTAGTGTTGCTTGTCAGTGCCGTCCAGTGCTGCATGTGTGCCCCATCAGTGCAACCTTATCAGTGCCACCTCATCAGTGCCAATCTGTACTGCCTCAGTGCCTGTCAGTCTAGCCTCATCAGTGCCCATCAGTGTAGCCACATCAGTGCCCGTTAGTGAAGGAGAAAATGTACTTTATACAAAGTTTTGTGACTGAAACAAAGAAAAAGGGATTTTATTAAGACTTACCGTAAAATCCCTTTCTCCGAGTTCACTGACAGAAGCAGCTTCTCCATTACGTGTGGGTTTTATGCTGGTCTCACTAGGAGTTCACTAGGCAAAGAAAAGAAACAGCTGGCCCCTCCCATGGGGGCCGTCCTCTTCCCACATGAAACCCCCTCATAGCATAGCTCTTCAGTTCGTACACAAGCCGTACAAGAACAGAGCACAGAGGGGTAGGTGCTGCGTCTGTCAGTGAACTCGGAGAAAAGGATTTTACGGTAAGTCTTAATAAAATCCCTTTTTCTCCTATCGTTCACTGGCAGACGTAGCTTCTCCATTACGTGTGGGGACATCCCCAAGCTGTGTCAAAAAGAGGGGTGGGTAAACACTAACAGTACCCAACTGAACCTCTAAGGAGGCGCCAGACGCGCCTACACTGCCGCCTGCAAAACTTTGCGGCCAAAAGTAGCATCCGAAGATGCAAACACATCAACTTTATAAAACTTAGTGAAAGTGTGAACCGAGGCCCAAATGGCCGCCTTGCACACCTGTGACACCGAGGCCTGGTGTCTGAAAGCCCAGGAAGTGCTAACAGCCCGGTTGGAATGAGCCATGACTGGAAAGGGGGGAACCTTGCCCCGAACAGAATACGCATAGGTCACGATTTTTAATAATCCAATGAGAAATCGTAGCCGACGAGGCCGCCAAACCTTTGCGCGGGCCCTCTGGCAGTACAAACAAGGCCTCAGCTTTTTGAAAAGAAGCTGTAGCAGCCAAGTACACCCGTAAGGCCCTCACCACGTCCAAAGCATGCAACTCAAACTCCTTTGGCTGCGATGGGCGAGGGCACAATGAAGGCAGAATAATATCTTCATTAATGTGAAAGGAGAAACCACCTTCGGAAGGAAGGAGGGAGAGGGTCGCAAGACCGCCTTATCCTTATGCACGACTAAGTAGGGAGACTTGCACGATAGTGCTGCAAATTCTGATACCCGTTTGGCGGAAGTGATGGCAGCTAAAAAGGCCACCTTCTGCGACAGTAGTTGTAAGGAAATCTCCCTGATATTCTCATAAGGTGGTTTCTGAAGAACAGAAAGCACCAAATTCAGATCCCACTGAGCCATCGGAGTCCTAACCCGAGGCGTCACATGCCACACACCTTGTACAAAGGTACGAATCAACGAGTGCGAAGCCAAAGGTCTCTGAAAGAGAATTTCCAGAGCCGATATCTGGCCCTTGAGAGTACTCAAAGCCATTTTTTTTTTTCAGGCTCTGTTGTAAAAAAGTCAGGACCCTAGACACGACATAAGAGCGTGGGTTATGACCCTCCGCCCCGGAGCTATACAAGTCTTCCAGGTGCGGTGATAATCTTGCGAGAAGTACACTTGCGAGCTTTTAACAAAGTAGGGATCACGGAGTCGGCGACTCCCCTGTCTCTTAGCACCTGGGACTCAATAGCCAATCCGTCAAAGCCGGCAAGGGTAAAGCAGGGTGCTAGATGGGTCTCCGAGACAGAAAATCGTCTCACAGCGGGAGCCGCCAAGGGACGCCTGCCACCATTTGCACTACGTCGTGCGCCGAGGCCAATCTGGAGCCACCAGGATTATTGGTATCCCCTCCGCCACTATCCTGCGCATCAATCGCGGAAGCAGTTTTATTGGAGAGAAAGCGTACAGAAGGTGGTAACGGCCCCAGGGGGCCACCAGAGCGTTCATGGCCACTGCCAACGGATCCTTCGTTTTGGACACAAAGGTTTCCACCTTGTGATTGAACCGGGATGCCATGAGATCCACGTCCGGCGTCCCCCATCTGCGGCAAATTTGATTGAACACCTCCGGGTGGAAAGACCACTCTCCCTGGTCCAGCGTCTTGCGACTGAGAACGTCCGCCTGCCAGTTCTCCACACCTGGAATGTAAACAGTGGAGATTGCCGGAACGTGACGTTCCACCCAAGGTAGTACCATTGCTGCCTCCGCCATAGCTGCTGGACTCCTTGTGCCGCCCTGATGGTTCACATACGCCACTGCTGTGGCATCGTCCGACTGAATTCGATCGGACGACCCTGCAATCTCATCCAGAGAAAAAAGCACAATCTGATTGCTCTCAGCACCAGTACATTGATGGGGAGGCGAGCCTCCTGTGCAGACCAATGGCCCTGGGCAAACAGCTGTCCCAGGACCCCGCCCCAGTCCAAGGACTGTCATCCGTGGTAATGATCACCCACTGAAGGGGCAGGAACGACTTCCCCTGAAGCAACGCTGAGTCCCAGAACCATAGGTCAGAGATGCCCTGGTCTGGGGGCTCAGACGGATCAGAAGGTCCAAGGATCAAGGGGATCTGTCCCATCGAGCCAAACTTGCTCGTTGAAGGAGACGAGTTTGACTCTGGGCGTATGGTATCTGCTCGAAAGTCGAGACCATGAGCCCCAGCCCCCCACATAAGGAAGACCGTCAGTGCGACAGGAAAGTTTTCACTGCTGACTGCAACTTGGCTGGAGGAAGGAAAAACCTTTGCCTGCTCTGAGTCCAGAAACAGGCCCAGATATTCCAGGCAACGGGATAGAGACACCGTCGTCTTCTGCAGGTTGAGCAACCAGCCGAAGTCCTGCAGCGAGGTCATTGTGATCCTCACCTTCTCTTCCCGAGCCGAGGCGGATTCCGCTCAAAGGAGCAGGTCGTCCAGGTAGGCTACAACCGCAATGCCTCTGTCGCAGTAACGCCATACCGGAGCTACCAGTTTTGTGAAGAAAAACTCGAGGTCTGAGACTAAACTGAAAGGGAGTGCCACGAATTGAAAATGGAGGTCTGCCACTGCAAAGCGAAAGAAACGCTGAAGCCGTGGACAAATGGGTACATGGAGGAACACATCCCTTATGTCTAGAGACGCTACAACAGAGTGGAAAGATTCCATCCGGAACATTCCGCGCCGTAACATACCGGTTCAGGGCCTTCACGTCCAGTACTGGCCGGACCCCCCCTTTTGGGAACCACAAATAGATGTGAGTAAAAAACCTCGAAACCTCTCGCTGGAGGCACTGGCACGATCACCCCTTGGTTCGAGTGCTTGTACAGCCCCAAAAAGGGCCGCCCGGCATGCCTGCGGGAGCCCTAAGCCAAAGGAAAGAACCTGACTGGTGGCAGAGTGTTGAACTCAGAAACGTTCCCCACCCGAAGCCCGGGCGGAGACAAGCCATCAGGCTGAGGTGGCATGCGAACGCCATAACGACATACGGACGATTTGACACGCTTTATTCGAAACAACAGCTGTTTGCCGTACAGGCTCACGAGCTACACGCTGGTCAACCTAGTGCCAGGTTAGGCACATGGAAATGTGAGTGTAAACTTTTTAATTGTTTTTACTACCCATTTGCAAATAAATACTACACAATGATCCTTTCATCTGTGTCCTTGGTGGAGTGCTTTTTTCTTCACTAGCGGAACGACTACTGGAGAGAGAAGAGGAAAAAACACACCTCCCTTTATAGGAACAGTGGTTCCAGAGGCGCATTTTGACCTACCCCTAAAAAGGAGGTCAAACCATCTGGTGAGTGGCCATCTATTTTCAAAAATTTTTCCTATAGAAGAAGTTGGAACTTATGTGGATGCACATGGTTATTGGATTCCTCTAAATGGACAATTGTTGAAGGATTATTGGACTTTTTTATTTGTGAATTAATGCCTTTCTTCCTTTATGGTTTTTCCAAAAAATGGGTCAGCGCTTGACTTCCTCTTTTTGCTTGCTTAACAGCGCCTCTGTCTTGCCAGCGGGGGCCCTTGAATGCAGGAACCCCTTCCAGAGGACTGGTCGTTGTCTCAGTAAAGCGACCATAGGCGGGACACCAAGGCGACTCCCATTTCTCTTTTTAAAAAAAACTTTCCTCAAGGGATAGTGAGCAGCGAACAGTTTGGACCCAAGTCCCTTGGAGTGTGGGAGGAAACCAGAGCACCGGGAGGAAACCCACGCATGCACAGGGAGGACATGCAAACCTCAGGCAGGTCATGATTAGGATCTGAGCCAGCAAGCATTATGCTGGCAGGCACAAGTTCCACTGCGTTAAAAGGAATGCTGCGGGCGCTGCCATTTACAACAAACAAGGCGATTAGGAAAAAGATCATATGGGTAACCCTTGGGCACCCTAGGGGGCCTGGAGGACCACACCACATACGCAGAAATCAGAGATTCACCATCCTGACTCAATCGCATCGCAGTGCGATACCAATTATAATCGCAGCTGCCGTCCCCTGATCCTCTTCTCCGTCCGAGGGACCTTCCGGATCAAAAAATCCTCCCTTGAAAAGCAAGGAGGAGGGGGACGCTTCTAGGGGGGCCTGTTGATGACATCCGGCCTGGGGAAAATCTCTAAAAACCGCCACAGCTGGTCCAGAAAAGCCATTTGCGCAGATTGCGCTCCTAGCATGTTCAGCTCCCTTAGGAACACATAGATGCATAGAAAGGGTTAAAGGCACCCCCACACAGGCGCACACCACCACCCCACAGTGCACCAAGGGACCCAGGAGGACTGCACCCGCCGCCACCAGCACCCACAGGAGAGCCCAGCTATACTTGCTGTTTGCTGCATAACCCTGAGGTTTGTCAGAAAGCCGCGCCGTCAGGAGCACTCACCGTTCCAAAGTGAAAGTAAAAAGCTGTAGACACTTTTTTTGCATGAGCAGGGAATCCAATATGGCCGGCGTTGAACACTAGAGGCCGAAAAACACCTGCAGGGGAACGTGCAGTACTGCAAATGGCCGCTCTGAGCGCTAGAGGGAAAGCCCCATAGGCCCAATATGTCTGCGGCTACGGCAAAATGGCGGCCGATCGCCGCATGGCGGCAAAAAATGACCGAACAGCGCTAGACGATCGGGTGCGGTGCGAGGGGGAAGTACAGGGGGTGAACAGGGCTCCACGCGCCCCTACCGGCGGCTACCCAGCAAAAATGTTTTTTTTTTTTTTTAAGGTTGCCGGTCCCCCTTTCTGCCCCTAAATAGGGGGGGGGGGGGGGGGAGGAAGGAGCTCTCACTCACCATGCCGGACGACGCCATGGGTAGCAACCCAGACCTTCCGCCCCTGCTTGGGCAGTATGCTGCAGGCCAGAAGTTGCCCTTCCCGAATCGCATCCGGGGCTGCGCGTAAGGGGGGGGATCACCCCAGGCTGCCCGCACGGAACGGGCATGGTGTGGCGGGTCCACATAAGGCGGGACTGGCTCGCATCGGTCGGCCAGGTCGGGGAAAGTACAGAGCCCATGGACTCTCTATGCCCAGACCGGCTTGATAGCAGATCAATTGCTTGATAGAAGACAAATAAAAATAAAAAACAGTCAAGCCAGGTCAACTCCTTGCAAACTAGGCATTGAAACTGAAGAGCTATGCTATGAGGGGGTTTTATGTGGGAAGAGGACGGCCCCCATGGGAGGGGCCAGCTGTTTTTCCCTGCCTAGTTAACTCCTAGTGAGATCAGCATAAAACCCACACGTAATGGAGAAGCTGAGTCTGTCAGTGAACGATAGGAGAAAAAGGTTTTTTTTTTTTTTTCAAAAATTTCGGTTTTTTTTTTATAGCGAAAAAAATAAAAACCGCAGGGGTGATCAAATACCACCAAAAGAAAGCTATTTGTGGGAACAAAATGATAAAAAGTTTGTTTGGGTAGTGTCGCACGACTGCGCAATTCTCATTCAAATCGCAACAGCACTGAAAGCTGAAAATTGGTCTGGGCGGGAAGTGTTCTAAGTGCCTGGTATTGAAGTGGTTAACCGCTTGTCGAACGCATAGTTATACTGTGGCAAAGCAGCTCTGTGGCACCGGATCACGTACCCAGTACGTGATTCGGCACTTGTGGGTAGGGGACGCATGTGCACCACGGCTGTGCTTTGACACAGCACAAGCTGATCAGCATGAAGGGACACAGAACAGAGCTGTAACAAGGCAGAGCTCTGTTCTTTCCGGGGTTAAAGTGATGAATTGTGTGTCCCTGCAAAGCGCGGAATAAAATCCATCACTTTCCTTAGTAAAGGTAGCACACACAGTAAACACAAACACTGGTTGGGCACTTATTTAACCCTTTGATCTCCCTAGATGTTTAACCCCTTCCCAGCCAGTGTCATTTTTTATTTATAGCCCAAAAGATAAAAAACCCAATGGTGATCAAATATCACAAAATAAAAGCTTCATGGGAAAAAAAAAAAAGGGATTTTTGACTTGCCATAAAATCCATTTCTCAGAGTTCATTGACAGACACAGCATTCCATTATTCAGTACCATAGGGTTATACCACACCATACAGGAGAATCCTAAGCAGAAAAAAAAAGACTTGGCTACACTTATGGGCAGTCCTAGGTATACGCCCCCCCGCTATAGGCCTTCAGTTTAGTAACAAGCAGTGTCAGAAGTATTAAAACTCCTTAGAGGAGTGGGTGCTGTGTCTGTCAATGAACTCAGAGAAATGGATTTTACGCCAAGTCAAAAATCCCATTTTCACTTTCATTCATTGACACAGCGCTCCATTATTCAGAACCATAGGGACGTCCCAAAGCAGTGCCTAACATGAGGGGTGGGACAACGAAAAATCCCAAGGCTAACACAAGAGCCAAGCAGGTAAAAGGAGCTCAACACAGAACTAGAGCATACCTGAATACACCCTGAAGAGGGAATAGGCCCTCTAAACAGCAGCCTGGCCGCCTTGCAAACTTGCACAACTGACGCCTGACAGAAAGCCCAAGTAGCACTAAGCGCCCAAGTAGAATGTGCCGTAAGAGAAAGGAGGAACCCGACCTCTGTCAGAATAGGCCGGAGTCATCATCCGTTTGATCCACCCAGGAATGGTCACAGAAGAAGCAGACAGCCCCTTTCTTGGCTCGTCCATGATCACAAACAGTGAGTCTGACCTCTGAAAAGCCTCAGTGGCTGCCAAATACACTCGATCCACATCCATGGCATGCAAGGCAAATTCCTTAGGAAATCCTAAGGAGTTTGCTTTATATGCCTGTGGGTGTGGTTCGGGTGATTCAGGTGTATTTGGCAGGTGCCTTTTCGGAGGTCAGACTCGCTTACATACAGTTGTGCTCATAAGTTTACACACCCTGGCAGAATTTATTTCTTGGCCATTTTTCAGAGACTATAAATGCTAACAGAAAAACTTTTCTTTCACTCATGGTTAGTGTTTGGATGAGGACACTTATTATCAATCAACTGTATTTACACTTTTTAGGGTTGAATATATTTTTTATTAGGAACAGCAAACAAGATACAGATATGAGACAATAAATGATTACTATCGCCTACGGGTCTGCCAAATAATTATCGTCCGTGGCATGACCTGTGGAGAGCAACAATAGTTTGACCATGGAGATAAAGCAACATGCATGGAAATCAAAACACTATTCCATTTTAACGTTTTTCTTAAGAAAAAATAGAAGAGTACAGAAGAGAGGAAGAGGGGAAAGGAAAGCAAAAGAAGAACGCAAAGCAGATAGGGGAGGAGGAGGGGGAGAGAAAGGAGAGAGAAATAGGCCAGAGGGGAGATGGTCTGCCGGATACGCACGAGTCAGTCGGATTCATGTTGGGATGTAAGGGCCCGTCATGAGTACCCCCTTGGAATCTCAAGGTGTGGATGGATTTTTCTGGGGACTCAACATGTTTATGAGGGCGTCCGAGGAGAAGCGAAGTCAGGTAGACCACAACAACTTATATTTGTCAAAAGTGCCGTCATCCATCTCCAGCATCTTTTCCATCCCCATATCATCATTCATAGTGGATACTCAGAGAAGCAGGGGTGGTTGATGAGTGGTTTCCAGTATAATGAGATTTGTTTGGCTTCTTATAAAGAATAAAAACTGAGTAGGCTCCATTTTTGGGATAGTATGGACCCCGGGAGGACGGAGAGCAAAGCCAGTTTAGGGGAGGGAGTCAAGAACTCATCGTAAAAGGTCATTATAGATCTGAAATGCTTTGTTCCACAGGGGGTGGATTCTCATACACTCCCACCAGGTATGTAGATATGTTCCACGCTGGGAGCCACATCTCCAGCATGTAGCTGATGCCTCAGGAAAAAATTTTTGCAGCGTTGAGGGGTCCCTATACCATTGTGAGAGAATCTTGAAGTTCTTCTCTTGTGTATAGCAAGAGATGGAGGATTTATGGGTAAAACAAAAGGCGGTTTGCCACTCAACTTCCGTGATGTCTGTTCCCAGATCCGCTGCTCACATTCTTGTGTAGGATGGTAAGTCAGGGATTGGATCAGCTTGTATAGTGAAGAAAGTAAATATCTGGGCGTGTCCTGCAATGTGCTAATCCTTTCAAATTCTGTGGGAGGGCAGTGTATTTGTGTAGAGAGAAATAAATGTTTTGTAAACGAGGATAAGTGTAGTGAGGGCAACCAATTACGAGCTCCTGGAGGGACCACGGGGGTGCCTGTCTGGGGATGAACAAACTCCCTGGCCTTAGGCCACTCCGCGTGCAGGAAGGAGTCAATTGCTGTAACTCCCATACCTTGGGGGAAGGCATGGTTTTCGAATAGGGGATCTGCGGGGAGGGATCTGAAGATAGGATGTAGCACATACCCCTTCTATACCATAAGGTCAGGGCAGCTGAGGACAAAGAGGAGATGGATAGTGTAGAGGGAAGCGTGCCCCTATGGCCCCAAAGCAGAGCACGGAGATCTACAGGCGTGAGTTCTTGTACGACCATCACTGAAGCTTCAGGGGAAGGCCGGGGGAACCATTCCAAGATGCAGGTCATGAGAGTGGCTTTGTAGTAGATTTCGTAGTCAGGTAGCCCTATACCCCCCTGCATCTTTGGTAGGTTATATTTGAGGAGGGAGAGGCCTTGGCACCAAATTAACTTAGTAGACATCGGAGGGATGCAAAGAAGGATTTGGGCACTAATACCTTGATGGTTTGAAAAAGATACAACAGTTGAGGGAGTACATCCATTTTGAGGGTGTTTATACGTTCGAACCATGGGAGTGAGGAACTTCCCCAAGGCTCAAGATCCGTTCTGATGCGGAAGAGGATCAGAGGGTAGTTTAAGGAGAATAAGGTGGTCAAGATGGAGGGGATTTGTACATCTAGGTAGTTAATTCTTTTGGGGCGCCACTGGAAAGAATAGTTTGACTGGAGGGCATGGAAGGTTGGTAAGGTTAAGGAAATGTTGAGGGCCTCTGTCTTAAACATGTTAAGTTTAACGTTTCTGAAGGACCCAAAGCGTCGGAATTCTAAAAGCAATGATGGTAAATTCGCATGCGGCTGTTGGATGTAGACCAGAAGGTCATCCGCGTAGAGTGACAGCTTATGATGGGTGAAGGCCGTGACGATTCCCTGTATGGAGGCATTTTGACGAATGGCACATGCTAGGTGCTCTATGACTAACGAATGAGAGGAGAGAGGGGGCATCCCTGGCGAGTGCCATTCAAGATGTGAAATGGCTCAGAAAAAGAGCTATTAACTAGCACTGAGGCCATAGGTTTAGAGTAGAGGGACATCACCTTATAGATAAATCTCGGGCCAAGTCCTATCTGTTCTAGTGAGAGCTGAAGAAAGTGCCAATTGACCCTATCAAACGCCTTCTCAGCTTCGAAGGATAGCAGGCAGGCCTTTAAGCCGTGGTGTTGAATATAGGAGATAAGGCCCGGCCGGGGACAAGGGAGAAGGGGGAATAGGCGGTTAGCCAGGACTTTCACAAAAAGTTTAAGGTCAATATTAAGCAGGGAGATTGGACTGTAACTGCTACACTGAGGGGTCCTTGCCCTGTTTCGGGAGGACAACGATGTGAGCCGACAGGAGGGCTCTGGAAGCGAGAGTGGAGTCATCGACGAAATTGAACGCCCGGGTGAGGTGCGGTGTCAGAAGGGGGGGGCAAAGGTTTTGTAGAACCTGGGCGTGTAACCATCCGGGTCAGGGCATTTACCCAATTGCAACCCCTTTATCGCCCCCCAGGAATTTGGGTTGGGAGAGGGGCTTGTCCAAATCTACTGAGTCTTGTGCATCAATGCAGGGGAGTGCTGTCTCCTTTACGTAGTCTTGGCAGATTATAAAGTCTGGCGTAATAGTGTTGAAAGGATGCGGCAATGCCGCTGGTATGGTGGATCTTGTCCTTAGTGGGGGAGGATATAAATGGAAAGGAATGGGGTGGAGGGTCCGTGCCAGATGTTTACCGCATTTGTTAGCCAGAAAGTAAAAGCAATTACGAGCTTTGTCCCAGGCAATCAGGCAGTGCAAATCTAAGATTTGGAGCAGGTCTCGACAAAGTTGGATGGGGCCAAATCTCGTTTATGGCAGGACTCGAAGTCGGCTATTCGGGTTAAGCATTTGCTGATGTCAGATTTTTTTCGGCTGCGAACCGCATTGAATAAGAACTCCACGTAAGACGCATTTCAAGGCTTCCCATTGAGTAAGGTGTGAGGAAGGATCTGCAGCGTGATCGGACATGAAATTCCGGATCGTTCAAGAGATCTCGGCCACACAAACTGCGTCATGCAGGAGATCATCATTTAGCCTCCAAGACGTTCCTAAGCGGGACCTAGGTGGACGTGCCATGGACAAGAGGACAGGAGCGTGGTCTGACCAAAGTATGTGGCCTACATAAGATTGTAAAGGAGTCTAGGAGGGTTTGAGAGACTAAAATGTAGTCAATCCTGTTGTATGACTTAAGTGTTACAGAATAATAGCTGTAGTACCTTTCCTCAGGGTGTTGTATGCGCCAGACATCTGGCAGGTGTGCTGTGTGGAGTAGAGATCTAATGCGGGTCAATGCGGATGTAGGAACAGAGGACTTACCAGTTAACGTGTCTAGGGACGGCACAAGGGCCACATTCAGGTCTCCTCCGACTAAGATGGGGACCCCTAAACAAAGTTAGTCTGGTGAGAGTGGAAGAGAGGAAGTTCACCTGGTCAGTGTTGGGAGCATAGATATTCGCCACTGTAAAGAGAAAATCATTAAATTTTAGCTTAAGAAATATAAACCTCCCATGGTCATCAACTAGGGTATCAAGAACTTCAGGGTTAAAGTGTTTGTGGAAGGCGATAGACACCCCCTTAGTTTTAGAGAGAGAGGGTTAGGACTGTGAAACATTTATGGTAGTATCTGTTCCTGAAGGCCAGGGACAGAGCCTATGCGGAAATGGGTCTCCTGCAGTAGCAGGATACTAGCTCTTAGCTTGTGGAAATGATATAAAACCTGGCTCCGCTTCTCAGGTCTATTAAAACCCCTACAGTTGTAGGAGGCTACATTAATCAGGCAAATAGGTGCTGTAGTTGTTGTAGATACAAAAAACATAGTACATTACCACACCTCGAGGTATAGGTTCCAAGGCAAGGGTATTCGCTCCAGCAGGCCAAGGGGGAGAGAAAGAAGAAAGTGGGGTGAGAGACAAAAACAAGTAGAATATAAATCAGTAGAACACAATACAGTCCTAGCCTCCAGAACACAACTAAATAGAAGGTGTAGTGGAGCAATGGAGGCTGGGATCTGCTCTGGATATGAAGCCAACCAAAAGGGTCGTCTACTTCTAGTACTGGGAAAAGAAAATACAGTATAGTGCAAATAAAAGTATGGACAGAGCTACTCCTGGGCCCCCTGCACCACAGGGTAAAAAAAAATTCATAAAATAGTAAACATTAAATGGGGGCAAACTAGCATACAGGCCGGGGCAGTATATTGTATGGAGTGGGAAGGTGAATCTGGAAGGGGGAGGTGTGTTCCCAAGTCCAAGTATTCTGGGTAGGTGAACGTTAGTTAGTGGGGGATGTTGGGGGTGTTGTAGAGTTCACACGGAACCAAAAGGCACTTGGGGAGAGGTGTCCCAGCTAGTTCTCTCAAACGATATGAAGGGGAAGTGAACAGTCTCCAGCGGAGGCAAAACATAGGTATGAGGGAAACAACTCAAGGTGTACCAAACTTTTAAGGGTAAGGTCAAAAGGCCAAAGGGCAAAAGTCACGCCGTCCCCAGGCAAAAAGGGTTAGAGAAAGCGGTGTCAAACAATAGGGGGCAAAAAGGAGAACTTCAAGAACCCAGTCCCGTTCACCCACAGGGATCATTATGCGATGAAGGTCTTGGCTGTTTATTGCGTCCCTGGGTCTGCCATCTGGATAGGAAGGGCAGGCCTGGGGTGGTTGGTTGAAAGGGCCAATCAAGCAGGGAAACCTGAGGGAGCTCCAGTGCACAGAAGGCCTGCAAATCACTCAGTGCGTGGAAGATGACTAACTTGCCTTCATGACTGACACGCAGATGAAAAGGGAAACGCCACTGATACTTTATGTGACATGACTGCAACATTTGAGTCAGAGCTTTCAGGCCTTTCCTTATAACTAGTGTTTGGCGTGAGATCAGGAAGGAGCATCACCGGGGTGTCGTTGAAAAGAATGGTGTCCTGGGTGCTCACATGATATCCTCTAACTCTGAAAAAGTGGACTCTGCACAAGGTGTCTCTTGTGAAAGTAGGGTCTGCGTTTCGAGGGCCGGAGGTCCGATGTACTCGATCAAGTTCAATAATGGTCTCTTTAGGCTGCTGTAGTTTAATATGGCTGTAACCGCTCCAGCTAAATCCTTAGGTTCCACGGATTCAGGGATGCCGCAAATGCGGATATTATTGCGGCGGTTACGGTTCTTGATATAGTCTTGGTTATAGGACAATGGTTGCCACATCACGGTGTGTGTATTGAGGATTTCCTCATGAGATTGTACAGATGCCTGAATGTTATCAGTGGTGTCTTCTATGTCCTCAAAACTAGCCCAAATGTCCTTTTTCAGCTCAGTAATTTCTTGCTTATATGTCTTTTCACGTAGTGCTCAAAGTCCGACTTAGTGGGGAGGGACCTAATATACTGTGTGGGTATTTCATCTGAGTTTCAATGTCCCAGCCTTCGCCAGAGCCCTGGGAGGCCGTAGAGCAGCTTCTAGACCTACTTGAGGGGAGGTCATGGTTCTCTGGAGGTGTATGGTATGGAAGCTTGCCTGAGTCCATGGTTGCTTCTGAAAGTGGGGGGGATGGGCCCAACATGACTTTGGAGCTGGGTTGGCAGTGCACAGCAGCCGCCGTGCGGGTAAAGAATTATCCCAGGTCCCCCCCCCCCCCCCCTTTGCGAGACTCATCTGAGCCTTTTTGCTCCTTCAGTTCATCTTTCCCCACGAGGGTAGATATAAGCTAATCTGTGTCTTTTCATAGTCCTGTAGGGCTGTGGTCCCCAGGAGTAGGGGACAAATAGCCCTCACATCTCCATGCGGCCAATAGAGACCCTCTGTATGTTAGGTCTAATGGCCGGCATAAACAAAGTTCTGGTGGTGGGGAGCCAAAGGCTGTGCGGAGTGATGCTGGGGTGAATGGTGCACCAGGCCGGGAGGCGGGTAGTTCAGTGGCTGCAGGGCTAGGCCGGGTGAGCCCCGATAGTGAGAGGCTTAAACGTTGCTGGGCCTGTGGCACAGGATGCAAGGCGCTAGTGACTGCAGAATCCTGTGGGTGAGGGGTATATAGCAATCTGGGTCAGTGGTGACAGCGTACTCACCGGTGGTCGGGTCCCAGCTAGCAGCATCCGGACCAGGCCAGATTCAAACCCTAGGCTTCCTATGCAGCTGGATGCGGCCTGTATGTTAGGCGCCGGGGCCAATAGCGGGATAGCCAGGCAATGTGGAGATAGCAAGGGCTGCCACTGTTGGAGTCTGTGCACCGTGGGTATGATTGAGGCAGACAGCCGGCAAGATGGCAGAGGCGGCCTACCACGTTGGGCCGCTGGTCCTGGCAGGGCTCTAATTCTCCCCTGGGAGGCCTCTGGATTGACCCATCCCCCGCTCCGGCTGGGGGAGGGAGAAGAAGAGGAGTGGCTGGAGGGCACCCCTGGCGGCCGTTCCTGCGCTAGCAAAGGCTTCTGGCCGTGGACTAGGCCTGAGTTGCACTGGGCCTCCGTACTCCACAGCAGAAGCAAAATAATCCCCGGGATACCAGTACTATGCAGTTCTGCTTCCCAGCTAGGAGGCTGGATAGGATTCGGCCCCTTAGGAGGATGTCTGGGGATGAAGTTTGGAGCGGCACGGAGCTCTCCAGAATGCGTCCGCTCTCGTCAGCTTCCGGTCACACCCCCGTGTTTACACTTTTTAAATCATGACGACAGAAGCTACCCAAATGATCCTGATCAAGAGTTTACATAACCCAGTTCTTAATACCATGTATTGTCCTCTAACATCAATGACAGCATGAAGTCTTTTGTGGTATTTGTGGATGCGGCTCTATCTTCTCAGATGGTAAAGCTGCCCATTCCTCTTGGCAAAAAGCCTCCTGTTCCTGGAAATTCGTGGACTGTCTTGCATGAACTGCATGTTTGAGATCTCCCCAGAGTGCCTCAATGATATTGAGGTCAGGAGACGGAGATCGCCACTCCAGAACCTTCACTTTATTCTGCTTTAGCCAATGACAGGTCGACTTGGCCTTATGTTTTGAATCATTGTCATGTTGGAATGTCCAAGTACGTCCCACCCAAGCTTCATGGCCGATAATTGCAAATGTTCCTCCAGTATTTTTTGATAACATACTGCATTCATCTTGCCATCAATTTTAACCAAATTTCCTGTGCCTTTGTAGCTCTCGCATCCCCAAAACGATAACAATCCACCTCCGTGTTTCACAGTAGGAATGGTGTACCCTGTCATCATAGGCCTTGTTGACTCCTCTCCAAATTTAAAGTTTATGGTTGAGGCCAAAAAGTTCAAAATTTGGTCTCATCACTCCAAATGACTGTGCCAGAAGATTTGAGGCTTGTCTCTGTGCTGTTTGGCATATTGTAAGCGGGATACTTTGTGGCATTTGCGTAATGGCTTTATTCTGGCAACTCGACCACGCAGCCCATTTTTCTTCAAGTGCCTCCTTATTGTGCATCTTTAAACAGCCACACCACATAGTTTCAGAGAGTGCTGTATTTCACGTGAAGTTATTTGTGGGTTTTTCTTTGCACCCCAAACAATTTTCCTGGCAGTTGTAGCTCAAATTTTAGTTTGTCTATTTGACCGTGGTTTGGTTTCAACAGAACCCCTCATTTTCCACTTCTTGATTAGAGTTTAAACACTGCTGATTGGCATTCTCAAATCCTTGGATATCTTTTTATATCCCTTTCCTGTTTTATACAGTTCAACTACCTTTTCCCACAGATCCTTTGACAATTCTTTTGCTTTCCTCGTGACTCAATCCAGGAACATCAGTGCAGCGCTGGATGAAAGATGCAAGGGTCTGTCAGGAGTTCAGAAACGCATTGACCTTTTATACACACACACACATTACAAGCAAACAAATCACAGGTGAGGATGGTTACCCTTAATAACCATTCAAACCTCTTTTTGTCAACTTGTGTGTATGTTATCAGGCCACGATCACCAGGGTGTGTAAACTTTTGATCAGGGTCATTTGGGTAGTTTCTGTTGTCATTATGAGTAAACACAGTTGATTGATAATAAATGGCTTCAGCCAAACACTAACCATAAGTGAAATAAATGTTTTTGTGTTATTCATATTCTCTAAAAAATGGCCAAGAAATCAAATTCTGCCAGGGTATGTAAACTGAGGAGCACAACTGTATGTTGACCACGGACACAGGGAGGCTTCTGTAGAACCAAAAGCACCAAGTTCAGATCCCACGGCGGTAGAAGAGACCACACCGGTGGAGACAGACGTCAAACTCTTTTAATAAAAGGTACGCACCAGGGAGTGTGAGACCAGGGGACGCTGAAGACCACCAAGGCTCACACCTCGCCCTTAATGGTACTCAAGGCCCATTTCTACTCAACCACCCCGTGAAGGAAGGTCAGAATTGCAGCCACCGAGAAAGAACGAGGTCAATGCCCAGAAACTCACGAGATTGGCCCTTGGGACAATAGATCCTCTGTGAGAGGCAGTCGCCAAATAACGTCAGTGACCAAGCGCACCTGGCCGGCGTACCAAGACCAACAGGGCCAATAGAATGACCGGGATCCCTGCAGCCTTGATCCTGCACAAAAGCCACAGCAGAAGCTTCGGTACCGTTTTGTTGAGCCGGGACACAAGGATCTACAGACCACCCCATGCCCCAAAACTAGCTGACCGAGCCAACCCACCTGCCAGTACTCCACTACTGGACTGCGTACTTCGGACAGGGCCAGAATTAGATGTTTTGCCCACTGGAGGTTCCTGGCTACTGCCAGGGCTGCCAACACACTATTTTTTCCACCCTGGTGATTGACATAGGTCACCATCGTTGCATTGTCCATCTGGATCCATACCGGGAGCCCCCGAAGTCGATCTGTCCACGATCCAGATATAGCATGATCGCTCGTAGTTCCAGGATATTGATTGGTAGTCTGGATTCCTCCAAAGTCAATCGACCCTGAGCTCAGGACACCTCCCCACCTGGACAGACTGTCCAATACAAGGGGAGAAAGGGATTGCCCTGTCGAAGAACCCGAGAGCGAACCCACCAGACCAGAGACTCCTTTTTTTCCTGGCTCAGCCGAATCCGATTGTCCAGGGACCTCGGGCACTTGTCCCATTACGCCGGGATCTTCCTTTGAAGGGAGATCGTATGGAACTGTGCAAGTAGAATCTCCTCGAATGTAGATACAACTTCTGGAGTTTGTCCAGAGGAAGAAACGCTCTGGCCAGAGCTGAAGCCAGGGTCAGGCCCAGATAATCCAATGTTCTGGAAGGAGCCAGAGCAGACTTCAGGTAGTATAGAAGCAAACTGAAACATGTCAAGGTCTGTATAGGAGCTACGTCGCCCCTCAGGGTAGTTGAGGACTCGCTCGCAGAAGATGATCGTCCAGGCAGCCCAGGATCGCAATCCCCCGCTAATGTAATTATGCCAGATCTGGGGCCAACACCTTGTGAAAACCCGAGGAGTGGTGGCGAGACCAAAAGGGAAACATCACAGCTCGCAAAGCAAAAACGGAGGAAGTGCTGGGGTCGGGCACATAGAACGTGCCAGTAAAATTCATGTCATCGATAGAAACCAGAAAGTCTGCATGGTGAAGGGACGCCACCACCATGCAGATGGATTCCATCCTGAACTTCAGTACCCAAAGCAGGTCAGGGCTATGAGGTCCAGAATTGGCAGCTCCATGCTCTCCATCTTTTGGACCGTGAACCGGTTTGAATAAAAACCCTTGAAATTGCTCAGACACGGGAACTGAGAAAATCACACCCTGATGCAACAGGGCTTGCACAGCCCCACAAGGAGAACTGCAAACAGTCCAGTGACAGATGCACATTGTAAGGAAAACCCCCTTTTCGGGGGAACAAGGCCGAAACACTATCTTGTAACCGGACAAAATAAAGACTCCCCCCCCTCCCCAATGCTGAAGGGGCCTTGTCCGCGGTTCCAGAGAATCTAACTCTCGGCTTGTCAGACCAGGTCTGGAAGGTTTCAATTGTTTTGAACCCTTGTCAATGGACCCTGAGGAACGGAAAAAACTGTGCCATGAAAGGGAGGACCGCACCTGCGACAAGGCTCTTTTCCCTGTCTAGACTGTGGAAGAGATTTACACCCCCCCCCCTCCCCGCGAGATATGTAATGATGTCATCCAGGGTAGCCCCAAACAGACAACAGCCTTGAAAAGGTAAACTGGTCGAGGCTTTTTAGAAGCCTAGTCTGCAGACCAACACTTAAGCCACAATACATGTCTAAGCACCACTGCAGAAACAGAGCTCAGCAACCAGGGGAACTGCGTCCATGAGAGACAAAATGCAGCCCATAGACAAAGTTCCGTCAATTCAGCAAAGGCAGGGGGATTCTGCTCCCCCTCCAGGTATGTCTGCCGGATCTGTAAAAGCCGGATATTGCTCTACCGGAATCATGTTTGCCTTGCGCAAAAGACAGGGGGTTCCACTACTGGTGGAGCAGTCCACTTTGAGGGAGTCCTCACAGGGGTACCTCACAGCAAAGTGTTTCTGGAAGCACAAAGGGGCGCTTTAGACACTCCCATTTTTCATGGACAAATTTGGCATAACAGGAGGGAGAAGGGAACGCTTTTGCCGTGCAAGACGACTGATGGGTGCAAAAGGGGACCAGCCCTCCGCCGTAGCTGCATCCCCATCTTTAAAGGTTCCCACACAGATTGCGACAACCAATGCCTTCTTGTGCGCCACTGCAGTTGTGGAGGAATCATCTTCACTACGTGACAGGTCATGGAGCGTGGGCACCAACCCCCCAAGGTGGGCCATGTTCGTGGTGGCAGAGCCAGATATAGGATCGTTTGAGACAGATGAGGCAGGGGAGGGCAGGCGCCATTTACTAGGCTGTATGACGAAGCGCCACCTGTAAAAACACTAAAAAAAATCCAGGAGGCCACCAATTGAGACCCCCGCAAACCGAGGTCCCACACGCACTGGCAGTTCCCGCTCGCATGCGCGGGAGTTACATCACGCGACTCCGGCCAGTCAGAGCCGGAGTCGCGGTCCAGGAAGGAAGAGGGGTTGAAGATGGACGCTGCCTGCACAGGGGACATCGCTGGCTTCGTTTGCAGGAAAGTAATACAATGGGCTATGAAATTCATAGTAGCCCATTACGCTTTTACTTTTCAGGGGAATATAGAGGAAGTAAACCCCATAAGGGTTTACTTCCTCTTTAAACTGAATACAGACCGACTTGTCTCAAATGTCTTTTTGGTAAACCTGCATCAATATCTGTTCAACAACTACATATAACTCTGTTCACATTATTGTGATGGTTATTTTGTTTTAAAGCTTACCCAAATTATGGCCTGATCATTAGCTTTACAACTGTGCCCTCTTGCAGGTTTGATTGTGGTGTGAAAAGTTTGGTGTGTCAGCTGTGTCCTGATTGTTAGACAAATTTCATCCACAACCACCACAGTATAAAACAAGAGCACCTTTATGGGGGACACATACTGGGGTTTGTTCAAAGAAGAGGCGTTCTTTAACCACTTGACCACTGGGCACTTAAACCCCCTTAACAACCAGACCAATTTTCAGCGCTCTCACATTTTGAATGACAATCACTCAGTCATGCAACATTGTACCCAAATTAAATTTGTGTCCTTTTTTTCACACAAATAGAGCTTTCTTTGGGCAGTATTTAATCACCGCTGGGTTTTTAATTTTTTGCGCTATAATAAAAAAAAAAGAGATCGAACATTTGGTAAAAAAAATAATTTTTCTTCGTTTGTAATAAAATTTTGAAAATTAGTAATTTTTCTTCATAAATTTTGGCCAAAATTTATACGGCTACATATCTTTGGTAAAAAAAACAAAAACAAATTAGTGTAAATTATTTGGTCTTTGTGAAGGTTATAGTCTACAAGCTATGGTGCCAATCACTGAATTTATTGATCACACCTGATGTACTGACGGCCTACTGTACTGATCTCATTTCTTGAGACCCTAACAAGCCAGGAAAGTACAAATACCCCCCCAAAAGTCTCTTTTTTGGAAAGTAGACATTCCAAGGTATTTAGTAAGAGGCATGGTGAATTTTTTGAAGTTGTAATTTTTTCCCACAATTCTTTGCAAAATGAAGATTTTTTTTTTCTTTTCTTCACAAAATTGTCATAGGTTAACAGGTTTAACAGGTTATTTCTCACACCCAGCATATGTATACCACAAATTACACCTCAAAACAAATTCTACTACTCCTGAGTATGGCAATAACACGTGTGAGACTTTTACACAGCCTGGCCACATACAGAGGCCCAACATGCAGGGAGCACCATCAAGCGTTCTAGGAGAATTCTAGGAGAGTTACACATATAGTTTCTTGACTGCCTCTTGCACTTTTGAAGGTCCTGGAGCACCAGGACAATGGAAACGCCCAAAAAATTACCCCATTTTGGAAAGCAAACACCCCAAAGTATATTCTAGGAGGCATAATGAGTCTTTTGAAGTTGTCATTTTTTACACAAGTTTTTGGAAAATGTGGAAAGAAAATGAAACCGCTTTTTTTTTTACACAAGGTTGTCCATTTATACAATATTTCTACCACACAGCATGTACCTAACAAAAATGACACCCCACAAAATATTCTGCTACTCCTGAGTATGGCGATACCACATGTGTGACACTTTTACACAGCCTGACCACATACAGAGGCCCAAAATGCAGGGAGCACTGTCAGGTGTTCTAGGGGTATACATTTCAAATCTAATTTGACTACCTTCTACACTATTGTGAGGCAGTGTGCTGGCATGGATAGGCAGTGTAGTGGCACGGATGGGTACTGTAGTGGCATGGATGTGTCACGGATGATAACTGATGTGGTATGGATGAGCATGAATGAGGCACAAATGAGCCATGGGTGGGGATGGATGAGCACGGATGTGGATGGATGAGCACGGATGTGGATGGATGAGCACGGATGTGGATGGATGAGCACGACTGGGTGAGGATGGCTGGGTGGGTGAGCATGGATGGATGGATGGGGGGGCGAGCATGGATGGATGGGGGGTGAG
>BLSH010090785.1:65937-83112 GCA_018402905.1 Glandirana rugosa
GTAGGTCGGTACGAGTGGGGGGGTAGGTCGGTACGAGTGGGGGGGTAGGTCGGTACGAGTGGGGGGGTAGGACGGCATGGCTGGATGGGGGGGGTGAGCATGGCTGGATGGGGGGGTGAGCATGGCAGGATGGGGGGGTGAGCATGGCTGGATGGGGGGGTGAGCATGGCTGGATGGGGGGGTGAGCATGGCTGGATGGGGGGGTGAGCATGGCTGGATGGGGTGAGCATGGCTGGATGGATGAGCATGGCTGGATGGATGAGCATGGCTGGATGGATGAGCATGGCTGGATGGGGTGAGGTTGACTGGGTGGGTGGTGGATGGATGGTGGGGGGTGCAGCCTGTCCCCCACGGTCACTTAGCAGCGCTGTGGGCATTACACATCGTCCACAGCGCTGCAGCACTTCCTCTCTCCCCCTCTACTCTCACACTGCACCAATCGGTGCGGAGGGGAGAGAGAAAAGCAGGCGGAAGCGCCGGCTTGTTTACATGTGATCGCTTCGTCATTTGATGGAGTGATCACGTGGTGAAAGACCGCTCACAGCGGCCCTGGACCCAGCGGTCACAGATGTTCCCGTGTGCGCGCCCCAGCGGGCGCGTGGGAAGCGCGATTCTGGCAGGACGTCAGTAGACGCCCTCCCAGAATTAAGCAACCACCCTGTAGCAGTCATTTGGCTATGGGTCGGTTGTTAAGTGGTTAAATAGAGGTCACTTCTGCTTTTGCAGTTCAGTGATTTGCACAAAGCGAACATCTAAAGCAAGCTACTTTACAAATCACCTGTATCAGACTGCAGGTGACCTAGTTTTCCCATTCAGTTCTCCTCTAACATGCGCTCTTTACCGCTCTCCTTTTTACAGTTTTAGCCGCTCTCATACTCCTACCTTTACCCCACAATTTGTATACATCACCCTTACTTCTGCCCTCTCATTACTGCACTCATCACCTCCTCCTCCTAAACTCTAATCCCACATGCTAATAAAATCCCCAGGATGCAGAGGCATGTCACCTCATAAATCATACTCCTTTTACCTCCCTCACACTTCTAACCTCTGGAGATACACTATATTACCAAAAGTATTAGATTGCCTGCCTTAACACGCACATGAACTTTAACCACTTGCCAACCGCAGTCTGACGGCGACAGAGTGGCTCGTTAACGCAAACCGCCGTCATTTGAGAGTGGGTAGGGCGGATCGTTACCGGCTACCCGCGATGCGCCCCCCCCCGCAATGAGAGAACGGAGGTCCGTGTAAGTAAACGCAGATCTCCGTTCTCAGATGGGGAAAGGCAGTGATCACAGGCTTCCTCTATATGGAAGTCGTGATCATCCCCTTTCCCCAGCCAGGGCAGCCCACACAGTTAGAACACGCCCAGGGAACAGAGCCAACTGTTAGAGCGCCCCCTGCAGGTTAACCCCTTCACTGCCAATGGCATTTACACAGTAATCAGTGCATTTTTATAGCACTGATCGCTGTATTAATGGCAATCGTCCTAAAAAAGTGTCAAAATGGTCCGACACGTCCGCTGCAATATCGCAGCACCACTAAAAATCGCAGATCGCTGCCATTACTAGTAAAAAATAAAAACCCCAGAAATGAATGCTCATCGTCCATAAACGCAGCAACTTTTGCACAAACCAATCAATAGCCGATTGTGATTTTTATTACCAATAAGGGGAAGAATCTAAATTGGCTAAAACCGATGGAAAACAAAATATTTTAAAATTTTTCTTTTGAATTTGTATTTTAGCAAAAAGAAAGAAATTTGGGTTTTTTTTTTTTTTGCGAAATTGTCGTTCTTTCATTTATAGCAGCTTTCAGAAATGACGCAGAGGTGATCAAATACCACCAAAAGAAAGCTCTATTTGTGGCAAAAAAAGGACGCAAATTTTGTTTGGGTACAACGTCGCACAACCAATTGTCAGTTAAAGCGAGGCAGTGCCGAAAGTGCTCTGGTCCTAAAGTGGGAAATCCTTCCAGGGCTGAAGTGGTTAATGGAATCCCAGTCTTAATTTTATAATCTTTATTGAAATTTTTTTGCTATACAAAGATAAGTGACAAAAAGCAAACGTATTGTATATATATTTCATTTCCACCGACCTCCTCCCACCCCCCCTCCCCTCTGGGCGTCCCCCACTCATACTAGCCTACTACGCAAATATACAATTGTCACCTCCTAGCTCCAGTCATTCATCTCTCGTCTCCATTCAACCTTCGTTCATCCCATTTGTGCCTGGCTTTTTTTCTTTTTTTTAGCTTGTTTGACATCCCAAGGGGGATAACCCCTCCCAGTTAGCCAAGGGTCCCATTTCTTTTTAAAATTGTCAAATTTTCCTCTTTTTACTAATATGCCCCTCTCTTTCCATATAGCTTCATCTATAGTCCTTTTCCACTCCAGTATTGGGGAAATCGTTGACTGACACTTTTGGGCTATCTCCTCGCTTGGAACAAGCAGCTCTGAATGGAGGTCAGTATAGGCCCTCCTGCTCCACTCATATACAGTGGCGTGCATCTAGTAATATTGTGGATTTGAAGGTCATGTTAATAGTCTCAATTACTCCCTCCCAGTACCTAAATTTCGGGAACCTCCCCATCATATGTAGGTGGTCATCCATGTTCCGACACCTGGGGCACTTGTCATCTTGCCTATTTCCAAACAAAGTTTTGAGGGGTATAATACACCCTATGCAGTAGGAAAAGTTGTGAATCTCTCTGGGAGGGAGCAGTCGACACCCGCAAACACAATCTCAAGATATCTCTCCATTGTTCCTCGGTCACAGGTCCAATATCCTCTTCCTATTTTGCTTTTATCGAAAGGGTTTCTCCCCATGCCCCCATCCCCTTTCCCTAGGGACAATTGTACAGGATAATAAAATATGAAATGGATAAGACATAAAATATGGGGATGAACATAAGAAATAAGTAAGCTAAAAAAACAACGTATGTATTCGAAAGAGGAAAATATATGTGTATGAATATAGGCTCGGGTCACCGCCTGTCTAATCCAACGTGAAATAGTGGCAGACGAGGACGCCAGACCCTTGTGTGGGCCATCCATCACTACAAAAATCGCATCCAACCTCCGAAAGGAAGCCGTGGTGGCCAGATACACCCGCAGGGCCCGAACAACGTACAGGGAGTGCAAAGCAACCTCCCTAGGGTGAGTGAGGCGCGGGCAGAGCGCAGGAAGGACAATGTCCTCATTAATATGGAAAGATGACATCACCTTCGGCAGAAAAGAAGGCGATGGCCGCAGAACCTCCTTAGCTTGTGTAGGACCTACATGATAGAGCCGCCAACTCAGACACCCGCCGAGCGGATGTGATCGCTACCAGGAAAGCCACCTTTTGCTAAAGCAATTGCAGCAATATCTCCCTGATATTCTCAAAGGGCGGCTTCTGAAGAACCAAGAGGACCAAATTGGGGTCCCATGGCACCAGAGACGACCGTACCTGGGGGGCCACATGTCGAACCCCCTGCACGAAAGTATGGATCAAAGAATGTGTCGCCAAAGGACGCTGAAAAAAAAAATCGCCAGGACAGAAAACTGACCCTTGATCGTACTCAACGCCAGCTTCTGGTCGAGACGCTTCTGCAGGAAAGCCAGAACGCAAGATACCGAAAAGGATGGGGGATGTCACCCTCCATTCTCACACCAGGCGATATAAGCCCTCCAGGCGCGGTGATAAATCTTCCTGGAAGTGGCCTTACATGCCTCAAGCATGGTGGGGATCACTGAGTCTGAGACACCTCGATCCCTCAACACCTGGGATTCAATAGCCAGACCGTTAAAGCCAGCGAGGGTAAAAAGCAGATTGCAAGATGGGCCCGAGAGACAGTAGGTCCTCGCGAAGCAGGAGCCGCCAGGGGACGTCCACCACCATTTGAACTACGGCGGTGTACCAAGGACACCGTGGCCAATCTGGGGCTATGAGAATGGTCGGTATGCCCTCTGTTTCTACTCTGCGCGGAAGCAACTTGGGGGGGGTTTAGGCATAGAGGAGCCGATAGCAAGCCCACGGAGCTACTAAGGCATCCACCGCGTCCGCTAGGTGAACCCTTGTCCTGCACCTTCCGATTGAGACGAGACGCTAGAAGGTCCACGTCTGGAGTACCCCACCTCAGACAAATCTGATGAAACACGTCCGGGTGCAGGGACCACTCTCCCTGATCCAATCCCCCTTTCCCAATCCCAATTCTCTACACCCAGAATGTGGACGGCGGAGATTGCCGGTACGTGGAGTTCTGCCCACCGCAGAAGAATGTGAGCTACCTCTGAGGCCGCAGCCAAGCTTCTTGTCCCGCCCTGGTGATTCACGTATGCCACGGCCGTGGCATTGTCCGACTGAATCCGGACAGGGCACCCGTGCAGCCTCCTTGTCCAATGGGAGAGGCAGCACCTGATGGCCCGCAATTCCAGGACATTGATCGGGGGAGGAGACTCCTCCGGACACCAACAGCCCCAAGACGCCTCCCCAGCAAATCAGGATGGCGTCCGTCGTGACCACCGTCCAATGGAGGGGGAGGAACGACTTGCCCAGCCGCAGGGCTGGAGTCCGCATCCACCAGAGCAGCGAAGTCCTGGTCTGGTGGTCCACCCTGATCAACCGATCCAGGGATGAGGGGGACTTGTCCCACTTTCACAGAATCTCCCGCTGCAGAACACAGGTGTGACACTGGGCGTATAGGACCACCTCGAAGGTGGACACGAGGCCCAAGACCCGCATGCAAAACCATAGGGAGGGCAGTTTCTGGGACAGCAGGGACCGAACCACCGACTGAAACGTCTGTCGCTTGGATGCTGGAAGGAAGACCTTCGTCTGGGCCGCATCCAGAATCAGACGCCGATACTCCAAGCGGTGAGACGGAGTCATCACAGACTTCTGGCGATTGATCACCCAGCCGAACTCCTGCAGTGTGCAAGGCGATCCTCACATTGTCCCTGAGAGCTGGAGCCGACTCTGCTCGCAAGAGGCGGTCGTCCAGATATGCCACCACTGCGATGCCCCTCTGTCTCAGCAGAGCCAGAACCGGGGCCAATAGCTTGGTGAAGACCTGAGGTGCAGAAGCCCTGTCAAACGGGAGAGCCACAAACGGATTGTGATGATCCCCGACCGCAAAGCGCAGGAAGTGCTGGTACATATAGGAACATGCAGGTACGCGTCTGATGTCTAGGGAGGCCAGGAAATCGCCCTGGTGCAAAGCCGCTACCACAGTGCGAACCGACTCCATCTGGAATCTTCGTCCACGCACAAAGCAGTTGAGGGCCTTCAGGTCCAGAATCGGGCGGATCCCATGCTTCTTCGGGACCACAAACAGGTTAGAGTAAAACCCTTGGAAATGTTCCGCACGCGGAACGGGGACCACTACCCCTTGACAAAGTAGGTCCTGCACCTCCCCAAACAGGACCTGCAACCTGCCCGCAGGCAGTTGCAAGTTGGAGGCAAAGAACTTGTCCAGAGGATGGGAACGAAATTCTATTCTGTACCCCCGACGAGATCACCTTGTGCACCCACCGGTCCGCAAACACCTGGAGAGCGGGTGGGGGCAGCCCTTCATGCGGAGGACGACTTGTCCTACGACTTGTCACGATTACGCTGCCAGGGATGCTTCTGTCCACCTGCAGGGGCATTGGCGGGCTTCAAGCCCTTGTCCGAGGAGCGGGAGGGACGAAAAAAACACTTGTGGACCATAAAAGAGGGACCCGATTTACGACGGGACTCCGTACGTTTCCTGGGCTCCGGGAGAAAGGTACTCTTCCCTCCGGTGAGATCCTTAATCTCCTCCAGGAAGGCTCCAAAGAGCCGCCCACCCTGAAAAGGCAAGTCTGTCAGGGCCGCGGTGTAACAGCTTCGCCCATTCCGTGAGCATCTGACATCAGAGCAGAGGCCACAACAGGCTGCATGGACGACCCTGCCAGAACAAACATGGATCTGACGATGGCTGAGGCCATCCCATCAGCCGGGTCCTTAAAGGACAGCGTGCCTTCCACCGGGATCATGGTCACCTTGTTCAGGCGAGACACAGGGGGATCAACCACGGGGGGGGGTTGGGGTGCCCACTTTTCTAAAAGGCTGTCCTCAAAGGGATAGCGCACTGAGAAAGGTTTGGGTATGGGAAGGGAGCTCTGAGGCCATTCCCAGTCTCTGTAGACAAATTTATCCAGGTAAGACACACAGGGGAAAACCTTAGCCACGCGGGCCGGTTTATGCAGTACGGTTTCATGCACCGCTGTGATCAGGGCGCTGACTAGTGCCTTCTTTTTTTTTTTTTTTTTTTTTTTTTAGTTTTCAAAAAAGCTTTATTGAATGTTCACAGTTACAGGAATCGGATAGGATACAGCATGCAAAAGTGAGCATTAGTAGGTACACATTACAAAGAACATTTAACATTGCCAAGTACTGGTTGTTTAGTAGAAAGACTAAAAAAGGAAAACATTTTTAGAATAAAAGTAGATATATAACTGTTGAGAGTATAGTATATTGTTGTTCCGGTAGTCTTATGGTATACAGAAAAAAGTTTTAGATAGTCTTAGGGATGGGAACATGGGTAAAGAAAACCTGAATTGATTTCTTGTGTTGTAGTGTCTATTGGAGGGAAGGAAGCGAGGCCCAAACCGACCACCCCGGTGGGGAGCTAATACTGTGGTCAGAAGGGCCCCACCTCAACCCCTGCAATCATACCCGAGCTTAGGGGGATGGTGTGAAAGGATATTAAACGGTAGTATTTGAGTTGAGTTTATACCATGACTAGTGCCTTCTCGTGCGCAGCAGTGGTCAACACACATTCCACCTCACTATTAGAATCTGGGGCCAGTATTACACTCGCCATCGGAAAGCTCAAGGGGAGTCCCCGTTAGGGTTGCCACCTCATCCCTTTAAACCCGAACACGTATGAATTACACAGGTTCTGAGGCTAATTTAATGCAGACAAGGCATCGAGTTTAATTACCACCTTAATCAGCCACAGAACCTGTGTAATTCATGTGTGTTCGGGTTTAAAGGGATGAGGTGGCAACCCTAGTCCCTGTCCTGGTGGAGCACACGTCAGGGTCCGAGTCCTCACAAGGAGGGGGGGGAGGTAGGGGCCACTTTTTCGCCACCTTATGACCACATGCTGTCTCTACCGGGAGACAAAGGACTCCAGGACCGCCGACAGAGCATCAATAGGGATCACAGCCCATGAGGCCCTGGCTGCAACCACAGAGGTCTGGTGGGGAAGCACCCTCATCAGCTGCCATTGCAACACCCACTCTAGTAACACGCCACCTGAGGCCCAGGTACCAGGAGACTAGGCACCCCCACCCCAAAACGCTGCGCAGGACTTACTACAGGAGGGTAACCCCAGAGGGACTGACCACCTGCCCGCTCAACTGGTAGGAGAGGAGAAGTGCCTGCTGCTGTCTGTCGCTGCTGCAGCTGTGCCCGCCCTCCTTGCCACTGCCTCTGATGCTGCTGTCCCACAGGAGAGCTCTCCGCGCTGCGTGGGGGGTAAAACTGCGCCAGAATCCACAGGAACCGACCCCACACACTCATAGGTCGGAACACATGCATAGGCCACAAGAAAATGCCGCCGCTGCACACTAGAGGCCAAACCACCAGCCAGGAACACCGCGGCTACACCAAAATGGCCTCCAGAGGCCAAACCATGAGGCCGGCTACAAGAAAATGGCGGCCGACCAAGGGAAAAGGCCAATCGATCTCCGACCGCATCGATCGCCCAGCAGCACAAGGAGGGGGGGGGGGGGGGAAGCTAGACCCTGGACACCCCCCTGGGGAGGGACAGGGGCACAGCGACAGTGCAGCACTGGAGGGAGGGGGTGGGTTGAGACGCAAAGGGGGGAGGAGGGGGGACCAACCCGCCAGCCTAACACCCCTGAGTAGAATCCGCCTGCTCCCCCCCAGATCCTAGTGGGAGAGGGGGGGCGTACTTAACATCCAATCGGGTGGAGCGGGTATCCCACCCAAGACAGATCTGCCTCACCCATCAGGCCGGGGGGAGCGGTCGGCCGTGGTGACACTGGCACGGACTCATGCGCACCGGCGGGGAGTTTAACCCACGGGCCGCCCCGTCCGGTGCGGGGCCTGTCACGGCCGAACCAGTGTGGAGCTAAGGTCTGTGCGCACTCGATGGCCTGCTGGGGAGACTACCTGGATCTAAAACCCAGCCTGTCACCCAGGACGGCTACTTGATTGCAGTCTACATCTGTTAGGCTGTCCTTCAGGACAGCCGAAGTGGACCCAGAAAGGTACCACAGATCCCAACAGGGAGCCAGGTCTACTTGTTGCACTAGGCAGAAAAAACTGAGCTAGCAGTAGCAGGGCGGAGGGTTATCTGCAAGTGGGGACTGCGTGTTTGTTGTTAGAACTGACTGTTCTGCCTAGTCACTCCTGAAGAGAGGGCAGTATAACCCACTTGTCCATGAAGCTGCTGTGCCCGTCAATGGACGAAAGAGAAATTTCTGCTTTATATTTTACAGCATATCACAATGCATGCTGAAGCTGGAGTTCCCCAACCCCTAACATTGGTGTCAGTGAGTTAATCCCTTATCTGTTAATGTCACTGGTCAGAAATCAGAGACCAGGCTTCATCTGTCATGGCGTGCATACCCCTGGTGGGGTCTTCAGAGTCTAGGTTCTAAATACAGGTGGACCACATACTACCCTGCGATCTACGCGCATTTCAAGTGCCAAGGTGGGTGCCTAAAAAAAAAAAAAAAAAATGTTACAAGCCATCCCCTACTGTGGTGTGCAGGTACAGCTCCTAAAGCTATAATGATCTAGACGCACTGCTTCTACTGTTGAATTAGAGAGGAGTTTAATAGTAAAATTAATGACTCAAATGAAATTCCCATCAGGTAGAAAAGGTCCATCAGGTTAAGACACCAGCAAAAAACTGAGGTTTCTAAGTGGGGTAGGTTTATAGGAGTACGCCCAGAAGGGTGTCCAGCAAAGCTTTGCCAGTGTCCAATCACCCAAAAGTACCAGCCTATAACCAAGGATAATGAATATCCAACCTATACCCTGTACTGTAAAATTAAAGAAGCCACTTTTCGGCTTTTGAAAGCAGATTTAGATCGGACACTCATTCTCAGGGCCTCCTTTCCGGCTGCTTTTAATGAGTCTTATCCTAAAAAGAAACTACATTATATCAAATGAAGTGAGCTGAGGATTTTGTCACTACTTTAGAAAATTGGGAGGGTATTTTATTTGCGAAGCCAAAAAAAATCCTTACTCTTGAAATTTCATATAACAGGTTATGCTGCTACTACATGCTGAAACTACAGTTAAAATCCAGACCATTACCCCCCTCTAATTGTCTTAGGGGTTGCACACAGCTAGAGTGTCACATACAGGGCTCATGCACACTCCAGGTAAAAAAAAAAAAAAAAAAAGCTGCTTTTACAGGCATTTGAGCTTTTATGTCTCTAAAAGCTTGAAGCTTGTGCTTTTGTACATTTTTATTGAGCTTCTTTGAGCATATGCGTTTTCTCCTTACGTTCACTGACAGACGCAGCTCTCCATTGATTTTGTGGGCTTTAGGTTTGTCCAACTAGGAGTTAACTAGGCAGGGAAAAGAATCAGCTGGCCCCTCCCCTGGGGGCCGCCCTCTCTTCCTACATCAAACCCCCTCACAGTATAGCTCTTCAGTTTCAATGCCAAGTTCGCAAGGAGTTGACCTGGCTTCCCTATAGGGAACTGCGGTCCTGTTATGACCATTTTTTCTTTTTCTTTTTTACTGCAATCAAGATGATCTGCTATCAAGAAGCCGGTCGGGGCATAGAGAGTCCTGGAGCTCTATACTTTCCCCGACCTGGCCAACATGATGCGAAGCCAGTCCCACTATGGGGACCCGCCGCATCTTACCCGTTCCGTGTGGGAGGCCCGGGATCAAATTCCCCTGTTGGTCCCCTTTACCGATGTGTTCGGCAGGGTGACTTTGGGCCTGCAGAATACCGCTGTCAAGGGCGCGAAGTCTGCATTCTGGTGGCTACCGTGACGTCAGACTGGTAAGTGAGCGTCCTGCCTTCCCCCCCGTTACAGGGTGTGAAGAGGGCCCGACGTCCGCAAACTCGCGAATTTCGCGGTGACGTCAGCTTGTCCGGGGTAGCCACCGGTGGGATCAGCTCTCCATCTTGCCCCCCTGCCACACCTCGCCGCCCCCCAGCACCGTGCGATCATTTGGCCTTCTCATCCGGATCGCCATGCGGCGTTCGGCCGCCATTTTGCGGTGGACCGCCACTATTTTGCCGTAGCCGCGGGCATTTTCAGTCTATGGGGCTTTCCCTCTAGCGCTCGGAGCGGCCATTTTCGGTACTGCACGTTAACTGAGAGGAGTTTTCGGCCTCTAGTGTTTCCTGGCGGCCATTTTCAGTGCATGCTCTGCAAGTCTACATATGGCAGCCCTATCGTGCAAGTCTCCCTATTTAGTGATGCATAAGGATAAGGCGGTCTTGCGACCCCTTCCTTCCTTTCTTCCGAAGGTAGTCTCTTCTTTTCATATCAATGAAGATATTGTTCTGCCTTCATTGTGCCCTCGTCCATCGCACCCGAAGGTATTAGAGTTGCATGCTTTGGACGTAGTAAGGGCCTTACGGGTGTACTTGGCTGCTACAGCGCCTTTTCGTAAAGCCGACGCCTTGTTTGTTCTGCCCGAGGGCCCGCGCAAAGGATTGGCGGCCTCTTCGGCTACGATTTCTCAGTGGATTAGAAAAACCGTGACTCATGCGTATTCTGTTCGGGGCAAGGTTCCCCCTTTTCCGGTCACGGCTCATTCTACCCGGGCGGTTAGTACTTCTTGGGCCTTCAGACACCAGGCCTCGGTGTCACAGGTGTGCAAGGCGGCCACTTGGGCCTCGGTTCACACTTTCACTAAGTTTTACAAAGTTGATGTGTTTGCATCTTCGGATGCTGCTTTTGGCCGCAAAGTTCTGCAGGCAGCAGTGTAGGCGCGACTGGCGCCTCCTCAGAGGTTCAGTTGGGTACAGTTGTTTGCGTTTACCCACCCCTCGTTTTTGACACAGCTTGGGGACGTCCCCACAAAGTCAATGGAGAGCTGCGTCTGTCAGTGAACGTAAGGAGAAAAAGGGATTTTATTAAAACTTACCGTAAAATCCTTTTCTACGAGTTCACTGACAGACGCAGCACCCACCCCTCTGGGCTCTGTTTTGGTACGGCTTGAGTACGAACTGAAGAGCTATACTATGAGGGGGTTTGATGTAGGAAGAAAGGACGGCCCCCAGGGGAGGGGCCAGCTGATTCTTTTCCCTGCCTAGTTAACTCCTAGTTGGACGAACATAAAGTCAATGGAGAGCTGCGTCTGTCAGTGAACTCGGAGAAAAGGATTTTATGGTAAGTTTTAATAAAATCTCTTTTTTTCCCCGAAAACCCTCCCCTCGGCTCGGGTCATCTTTTTTGTGCATTTTTGAGCATCAAGCTTTTTCGCACGTATTTTTGGCAACTCTTTTCTGCTCGAAAGCTCCTCTCAAAAATGTGTGTTTGGTGGGGGTTCTTTTCTGCCTGTAAGAGCATATGCCTGCAAAGTCCTGAAAAAGCTATAGTGAGCATGAACACATTGGCTAACATGAAAGGGAGTTTCCAGGCATTAAAAAAAAATAAAATAAATAAAAAAAAAAAGAAAGAAAGAAAACTTAATGCTCAAACACCTTTAGGAGCAGCTTCTTTAAGATGCAGGTTGCATGAGCCCATATACTTGATGTGACCCTAGGTGAAACGTCTTTGGATTCATGCATTTACCTTGATTAACACTGTAGAGTCATGTACGATTCCTTGTTCCATGGTATCGCTTTTACATATACTATACAACAATTAACTGATCTACCATATCTTCTTGGCCGCCAAGAAAAGGAGAGCAGAGTGAGAGGCACAGTGTTCAGCGTAGGTCATCGTAAACACCTGCCCTTAATTTCAATGAACTAAAATGTAGAATTAAAGGCACTATGGTGAACAAAAATGAATGGCAATTTTAAATGACTCCCACCAGAATATTTTGAAAGACTGGCAACCATGAGTAACCTATTGTAGCTTACTTGAGTTTGATGCTCTTCTGGTGGCCTCTTAAAAGCGCACTCCATCTTTAGCAATATGTTATCTTACACCCATTCACACAGGGCGTACGCAAGCATATGTCTGTGGAGGGCTGTTTGTACAAGCATGGGAATGCACAGGTGCACCCACACGAATGTCAGATTGGGAACAGTGTGTGTCCATGCCGTTGCTGTGTCCCAATTGATATCAATGAGGCTACCTGCATGGGGCTTCATTTGTAACATGGTGCTGAGAAATGGTTTATACTGCACTTTTCTTTGTGAAAAAAAAAATCTGACACTGAAAATCCTTAAAAGACTCAACCTGTTTGGTGGTAAATTCATTAAGGTGGATGACTGGAGTGTCTACATTGGGCAAAGACCACTCAATTTCCTATCAAAGGGATCAAATGTCAAATTGTCAGGAAGGAACCATAACTCCCCAGGTCGTTTCCAGTCTTCACGAAAAGGTTTTATAAACAGAATGTAATGGGGAGCTGGACGGAAGCAACATCCCTGAGATCCAATGCCTGAACAGCCTCCGTTTGAAGGTACAACAGGCTGAATCAATAAGAGGATCAAGACCCTCTTGTAAAACGGAGTCACATGGGACTTGTGGAAACAGGAGAAGGCACTAAATCTGATTCAAATGTTAACAGGTGCCTTAGGTACGCAGACATGGAGGCACAACAGTGGGGTCCATTGTGGAGTGCATTGGAATGCACATTGAGCTCCTGTGAGCAGGCGTAGCACTGAAATCTACAAGCTGTAGTGGCCAATGCAAGCTGAAACCATTTTCCTTAATGTAATCAATAAGCTTGCGATCACAAAGACAAAAGTAATCATGTGACAGGGAGAAAGTGATTGGTTTCCCAAAGTTAGTGGGACCAAAATATGTGAAAGCAAGTCAGGTCCAGCTGGTAGACCCCACAGGGGGGACATTACATAAATGGGCATTGTGCTGAAGAATGTTAATATACAGATTAAACTACACACAGCGCCAAGAATGCTAACATCCAATTGTACGGTAACATGTCAAATATGTGTATACTGCTCTTTTGGTCACGTGTACACTGCTTTTCCCTTACTAGTCTGCAGAGAATTATATATATATATATATATATATATATATATATATATATATACATACATATACACACACACACACACACACACACACACACACACATACATATATATATATACAGACACACACACTTTTTTTTTTTTTCCAAACTGCGTATGCTTTTACCTTAATTGTCCCTAGAACCTACCTTGTAAACTTGCAGTCAGAGGCAATATGGCCAGCACCTCCACACTTTGTGCACAGAGTGGTATTGGTAATTGTACGTGTTTCAGTACTTTGCCAGGGCCGCAATATCCTGCAAAATTAATGACCGTTATCAAGAGCTAGAACTGTAACCTGTTAAATAATGGCCTTATGTATATATGGTATTTGGATATACACAGATATGCAAAGGAAATCAGATCTGCCATGAAGCACAGTATATTTGATTAGTTAAATAAAATTTTACCTGTTGTCATCTTCCCGCAGAGTACCATTTAGCCGTGCCAACTCTCGCAATTGCATCTTGCGAAGGTCATTCTGATCTTCAGGAGTCTCTATACCTTGTTTGAGAATATTCCGAATCTTAAAAGTAAAAAAAGACCCAATCAAGTATTACCAATAACTTCTGAAAAAGATTTCTAAGAGCGGCTCTATTTGCAATAAAAGTTGAATTAATCTTCCATTACCAAATTCAAAATGGTGAAAGCCTGATTCTTTAACCACTTCTCTTTAGGTGGAGGTCTATTGACGTCCTGCCTTTGAGAAGTGATATCTGAATGGTGCCTATAGCTACAGGCACCATTCAGATATTGTTTTTTTCAGCTAGCAATTCTTTGTAAGATAAAAGTGGTCATAGCCGCGGATTTGCTGCAAGATAACTTAACGGCGGGAGACTCAGTCGGCTCCATAACACAGCAGGGTGCAATTGACGTCAGAAGTCACTTCCGCCCAACGGTCTTAAAGGGTTCATTTTTTTTGGACTGTCATTTTTTTCAAATTTTTTTTTTTTTTTTTTTTTTGCATTTTAGTGTAAATATGAAATCTGAGGTCTTTTTGATCCAGGATCTCACATTTAAGAGGACCTGTCCTGCTTTTTTCTATTACAAGGAATGTTTAGATTTCTTGTAATAGGAATAAAAGTGATCAAAAATTTTTTTTTAAAAAGAAGAACAGTGACAGAGGGAGGGCGGAGCGGATGTCCGGGTGAGCGTTTGCGCAGGGAGAGAGCTCTAGCTTTCAAGCATTATCCTGGTTAAATCCTGGCCAAATCTTGGTTGTCCGGACAGCATCTTTTTCCACTGGAGATACTTGAGACTCTCCGCATCGCCGAGATTCTACCACATCACACTAACCCATTAAGCCATTCTAAGCTACCTAACCATCTATCCAGTTCTATGCCGTCTAAACGGCAAGCAAATCGGAAGCAGCCACCACCGAAGCCGCTCGGAACCCGACCAAGCGCAGGTGTGGCGGCCATCTTGCCCTCTTCTACACGTTCGGCTGCTTTTTTCAGAGGGCTCACTGATCTTTTGCAGCTCCACGGGATGGACGGTGATCAGGTAGTGGTGAACTCCTCTGGTCCCCCGGCTACTCAGGATGACGGTAGGACTTGCACTCCTGGAATCTCTGACCAGAATTCAACTGCTGCTATTTTGGCAGCTATCGAGGACAGCAAGGCCTCTTATGGGGCGCATAGATACTTTGAACACTGAGTGCAGCCTAATTAGGACCGACATGGACAAATTCTGTGGCCGTATTACAGAAGCAGAATCCAGAATAGGGGTAGAGGAGGATGAGGCTGCGGTATTGACACGGGCTATATCAGAATTGCAACGCATGGTTAAGTCCTTGGTGGACCGCTCAGAAGACGCCGAAAATAGACTCCGAAGGAATAATGTTAGGGTGTGATTGGCCTCCCCGAAGGGGTAGAGGGAGACTGCCCTGCAAAATTTGCAGAGGAATTTTTTAAGAACGTGCTTATCCTGGATCAAGTTTCTAAGGTCTATGTTGTGGAAAGAGCACATCGGATTCCAACTGGGCCTAAAAAGGTGGGAGCTTCACCACGTCCCTTCTTGGTGAGATCTCAATTATCGAGATAGGGACTTAATCCTGGCGAAGGCCAGGAGTACTCCTGACCTTAAATATGACAATGCTAACATTTATTTCTTTCCGGATTTTTCACCTGAAATTCAAAGGCGTAGGCGTTCCTTCATGGAGGTGAAGAGACTCAGAGAAAAAGGTTGCGAGTATAGTATGCTATACCCTAGCAAGTTGCGTGTGGTGCACCGGGGGGCAGTGCATTTTTTTTTTTTTTGTTGACTGCCCAAAGGAGAGGTTGGAGTGGTTATAGCTATGCTCCAGTGAGTTATTAATTTTTACAGGATGGCCGAAGGTTCCCCTCATCTATTGGTGCAGGAAAATCCTACTATGAATTACTTTATTTGGAAGCTAGAGGAGTCTGCTCTCCTTGGAACTTGAACACAGCTCCCCTTTACCCTCCTGTGTTTGAAGGAAGGGGGTTTTTTTTTGTTGGGATACAAGCTTTGCCAACCGTGTTTTTTTTTTTTTTCTTTCAGGTGTTCGCTGGATCACCATTCTTTTGGAATTTTCCCTTTTTTAGGGTGTGGCCACCATCGATTTATGTCAAGGGTTAAAGATTTGTCAATGTTTTTGAATGGTTGTCCCTCTGAAGTTATTAATGTGGAATGTTAGGGGCTTGAATTCCAAAATAAAAAGAGCAACAGTATTGAAATATTTAAAGTTGCATAACCCCAATATAGTTTTTCTTCAGGAAACGCATCAATAAAATCCCCTTTTCTCTTACGTTCACTGACAGACGCAGCCCTTCATTGACATGTGGGGATGTCCCAAAGCTGTGTCAGTAAAGAGGGGTGGGTAAACGACAACAACTGTACCCAACAGAATCCTCTCAGGAGGCGCCAGTCGCGCCTACACTGCCGCCTTTAAAACTTTACGGCCAAAAGCAGCGTCCGAAAGATGCTGATACATGAACTTTATAAAACTTAGTAAACGTGTGCACCGAGGCCCAAGTAGCCGCCTTGCACACCTGTGACACCGAAGCCTGGTGTCTGAAAGCCCAGGAAGTACTAACTGCCCTGGTAGAATGGGCCATGACTGGAAAAGGAGGGACTTTCCCGTGAACAGTATACGCATGAGTCACGGTCTGCCTGATCCAACGGGAAACAGTAGCCGACGAGGCCGCCAACCCCTTGCGCGGACCTTCCGTCAGCACAAAACGCATCAGACTTCCGAAAAGAAGCTGTAGCCGCCAAATACACCTGCAAAGCCCTCACGACATCCAATGAATGCAACTCAAATTCCTTAGGATGCGGACATTACGAAAGAACAACAATATCTTCATTAATGTGAAAAGAAGAAACCACCTTCGGTAGAAACGAAGGAGAAGGGCGCAATACCGCCTTGTGCTTGTGAAGGACCAAGTAAGGAGACTTGCAGGATAACGCTGCCGGCTCAGATACCCGCCTAGCGGATGTAATGGCCACCAAGAAGGCCACCTTCTGCGACAGCAATTGCAAAGAAATATCCCTGATTTTCTCATATGGCGGTCTCTGCAGTACAGAAAGTACCAAATTCAAATCCCACGGTGCCATAGGCGACTGTACCTGAGGAGCCACACTATGTACGAATCAACGAATGTGACGCCAAAGGCCGCTGAAAGAGAATCGCTAGAGCCGAAATCTGACCCTTGAGAGTATTCAATGCCAACCTTTTATCCAGGCCCTGCTGCAAAAAAAAGGGATTTTATTAAAACTTACCGTAAAATCCTTTTCTCCGAGTTCACTGACAGACGCAGCTTCTTCATTAACTTCATGGGGTTTTATGTTCGTCCAACTAGGAGTTAACTAGGCAGGGAAAAGATCAGCTGGCCCCTCCCTTGGGGGCCGTCCTCTCTTCCTACATAAAATCCCCTCACAGCATAGCTCTCCAGTTCGTACACAAGCCGTACCAAAACAGAGCTCAGAGGGGTGGGTGCTGCGTCTGTCAGTGAACTCGGAGAAAAGGATTTTACGGTAAGTTT
>BLSH010090785.1:91297-128590 GCA_018402905.1 Glandirana rugosa
TTCCTGTTCAGGAGTCGGAGTACCCAACGGGGGTGGGCCTTAAGCCCACCCCCTCGCAGAAGACCCTAAGCGTCTGGCCACCGACCGGGTGTAAGGGCTAGCAACCCAGGCCCTTCACCACAGGTGGCCCATGTCCTATCTCAAGTTGTGAGATGGGGGTCTGTCCAAGAAGGGGAGTTTGCATCCCGAGGGTGTCCTGGCGGCCCTCCGAAAAACCCCCACAGGTTCGTGAAAGCCAGGTCCCCCACTAGCACGGTCACGGAGGTCTTCTCTCCAAAGATGAGATTAGATAAGCACCAAGGACTTTTCCCCCCCCAAGCCGGTCATGGAGAGTCAGTACCGGCGGGAAGTAGTCCCCTCCCACTGCAAAGCGCAGGAAGCGCTGATGCCGTGGACGAATGGGTACATGGAGGTACGCATCCCTGATGTCCAGGGACGCCAAAAATTCCCCCTGATGAAGGGCGGCCATGACTGAGAGGTACTGGCCGAACCCCCCCCTTTTCAGGAACCACGAATAGATTAGAGTAGAAACCTCTCTTCTGGAGGCACTGGCACGATCACCCCCTGGACCGAAAGTGCTTGGACACCCCCAAAAAGCCTCCCGGCGGTCCTGTGGGAGCCCTACGTTTGAGGGGAAGAACCTGTCTGGGGGTAGAGTGTTGAACTCTATCCTGTACCCGGTGGACACCACTTCCCGGACCCAACGATCGGGAATGTGGGCCAGCCACCGGTCTGCGAATCCCAGAAGACGCTCCCCCACCCGAATTCCGGGTGGGGGCAACCCATGAGGCTGAGGACTTGTCCTTCGCTTTTTTGGTTTCGCGCTGCCACTGCCGATACCCGGCCCCTGCGTCCACCCTGAAAGGGAAGGTCTGTGGAAGCATGGTCACCGGACCAAAAACGCAACCAGAGTACCCGTCTGAAGATACCGCAACACTGATACCCTGGATCACATAGGCAGTAAATCAACGGCCGCATCACCAAGGTACTTGTGACCTCGGAGCAAATACAGCCCTCTGCGGCGTATCCAGCTGGCAGCCGCAGTCCAGAATATTCTGGAGCTCCGCTATACGCTCAGATAAATATCGCGCCGCCATGGCGGACGTCAGGGCTGGCCGCAGAGTTGAGCCTGCCACCAGGAAGAGCGACTTTAACAGCGCCTCTGTCTTTTGCCAGTGGGGCCCTTGAAGGCAGGAACTCCTTCCAGAGGAATGGTCGTCTCATTAAGGCGAGCTATCGGCGGGACACCAAGGCGACTCCCATTTTAAAAAAGAAAAAAAAAAAAAAGCTTTCCTCAAGGGATAGCGAGCAGCGAACCGTTTGGACCTATGTCCCTTGGAGTGTGGGAGGAAACCGGAGCACCGAGAGGAAACCCACGCATGCACAAGGAGGACATGCAAACCTCAGGCAGGTCATGGTTAGGATCTGAGCCAGCAAGCATTATGCTGCCAGGTGCAAGTGCTACCCACTACACCACTGTGCTGCGCTAAAAGAATGCTGCGGACGCTGCCATTTGCAATAAACAAGGTGATCAGGACATTGATCATGTGGGTAAGCCTTGGGTGCCCTAGGGGGCCTGGAGGACCACACACACATGCGCAGAAATCAGCGATTCGAAATCCTGGCTCAGTCGCATCGTAGTGCGATACCAATCATAATGGCGCAGCTGCCGTCCCCTGATCCTCTTCTCCGTCCGAGGGACCTTCCGGATCAAAATCCTTCCTTGAAAAGCAAGGAGGAGGGGGGCGCTTCTCAGGGGGCCTGTTGGTGACATCCGCCCTGGGGAGAATTCACTAAAGACCGCCACCGCTGGTCCAGAAAAGCCCCTTGCGCAGATTGCGCCGCAGCTGATTGGTCCTAGTATGTTCAGCTCCCTTAGAAACACATAGATGCATACTAAAAATTAAAGGCACCCCCACACAGCCTCACACCACCGCCCCACAGTGCACCAAGGAACCCAGGAGGACTGCACCCGCCGCCACCAGCACCCACAGGAGAGCCCAGCTATACTTGCTGTTTGCTGCCATAACCCTGAGGATCGTCAGAGAGCCGCGCCGTCAGGAGCATACACAGTTCCGTTTTTGCATAAGCAGGGAATCCAATATGGCCGCTGTTGAACACTAGAGGCCGAAAAACACATGCAGTACCGCAAATGGCCGCTCTGAGCGCTAGAGGGAAAGCCCCATAGGCCCAATAGGTCTAAAGCTACGGCAAAATGGGGGCGAAAAATGGCCGAACTGTGCTAGACGATTGGGTGCGGTGCGTGAACAGGAGCTCACGCTCCCCTACTGGCAGCTACGCAGCAAAAAAATTATTTTTTTTGTTTTTGGGTCGTCGGTCCCCCCTTTCCGCCCCTAAAAGGGGGGGGGGGGGCGAAGGAAGGAACTCTCACTCACCACTCCGGACGACGCCATGGGTAGCCACCCAGTCGCAGACCTGCCGCCCCTGCTTGGGCGGTATGCTGCAGGCCAGAAAGTCACCCTTCCCGAATCGCATCCGGGGCTGGGAATCACCCCAGGCTGCCCGCACGGAACTGGCACGATGCGGCGGGTCCCCATACGTCGGGACTGGCTCGCATCGGTGGGCCAGGTCGGGGAAAGTACAGAGCCCATGGACTCTCTATGCCCCGACCAGCTTCTTGATAGCAGATCAATTGCTTGATAGAAGACAAATAAAAGTAAAAGAAAATTAAATAAAAAATGGTCACAAACAGGACCGCAATTCCCATGAAGGTAAGCCAGGTCAACTCCTTGCAAACTAGGCATTAGAACTGAAGAGCTATGCTATGAGGGGGTTTATGTGGGAAGAGAGGACGGCCCCCATGGGAGGGGCCAGCTGTTTCTTTTCCCTGCCTAGTTAACTCCTAGTGAGACCAGCATAAACCCCACACGTAATGGAGAGCTGCGTCTGTCAGTGAACGATAGGAGAAAAGCCAGCACCCGGGACACAACATAAGAGTGGGGGTTCCAACCCCCCGCCTCACACCAGGCAATATAGGCCTTCCAGGTGCAATGATAAAACTTGCGCGCTTTAAGCATGGTAGGGATCACGGAGTCAGACACCCCTATCCCTCAACACCTGGGACTCAATAGCCAAGCCGTCAAAGCCAGCGAGGGTAAAGCAGGGTGGCAAGATGGGTCCCTGAGACAACACATCTTCGCGCAGCGGAAGGTGCCAGGGAACATCTGCCACCATTCGCACCACGTCGGCATACCAAGGACGCCGAGGCCAATCCGGAGCCACCAGGATTGTCGGAATCCCCTCCGCTTCCACCCTGCGCAGTAGCCGTGGTAGAAGCTTGATGGGAGGAAACGCGTACAGAAGTCGATACCGACACCAAGGCGCTACCAGCGCGTCCGTGGCGGCCTCCAGCGGGTCTCTCGTCCTGCACACAAAGGTTTTCACCTTGTGATTGAATCGAGACGCCATGAGGTCCACATCTGGCGTGCCCCACTTGAGGCAAATCTGGCGGGACACCTCTGGATGTAGGGACCATTCCCCCGATACAGCGTCTGGCGACTGAGAAAGTCCGCCTGCCAATTCTCCACGCCCAAAATGTAAATGGCGGAAATCGCCGGCATATGAAGTTCTGCCCATCTCAGAATGAAAGCCGCTTCCGCAGCTGCTGCCGAGCTCTTCGTTCCGCCCTGATGGTTCATACACGCCACCGCCGTGGCGTTGTCCGACTGAACCCGAACCGGGAGACCACGCAACCTTACCGTCCAGTGGGAGAGACAGAGCCTGATTGCCCTCAGCTCCAGCACATTGATCGGAAGGCGAGATTCCTGCGCCGAACAACGGCCCTGAGCAAACAACTGCCCCAGGACCCCACCCCGATAGGCTGGCGTCCGTTGTGACTATCAACCAATTCAGGGGAAGAAACGACTTCCCCAACGTTAGAGCCGGGGCCCGAAGCCACCAGGTCAACGACCCTCTGGTCTGAGGATACAATCTGATCAACTGGTCTAAGGACAGTGGAGACTTGTCCCACCGAGACAGAATCACTCAGTGAAGGAGCCGAGTGTGACTGGGCGTAGGGTACCGCCTCAAAAGGCTGAAACCATGAGCCCCAACACCCACATACAGAACCGTAAGGAGGACCACCGGCGTGACAGCAGGGATCACACCGCTGCTCGCAGTGTCAGTAACTTGGCCGGAGGTAAGAACACCTTTGCCCGCTCCGTGTCCAGAATCAGACCCAGATGTGCCAGACAGGACGGTGTCACTGTCGACTTCTGCAGATTGATCAGCCAGCCAAAGTTCTTTAACGGGGGTCATGGTGATAGCCACATTCTCCTCCAGAGCCGAAGCAGACTCCGCTCTCAGGAGCAGGTCGTCTAGGTATGCTACCACCGCAATGCCTCTCTGCCTCAGTAGCGCCAGCACCGGGGCCACCAGCTTGGTGAACACCCGAGGAGCCGAGGCCAGACCGAAGGGAAGTGCCAGGAATTGGTAATGGAGATCTCCCACCGCAAAGCGCAGGAAGCGCTGGTGACGGAGACAAATGGGAACATGAAGGTACGCGTCCCTGATATTCAGGAACGCCATGAAATCCCCTCAATGCAGGGCGGCCACGACCAAACTAACAGATTCCATCCGGAATTTTCGCGCTTTCAAACTGGTTTGACCCCTTACCCGCTGCGCCAGGGGCACGAAAAAACCGCTTCTGACCGGAAGAGGCAGGACCCTGCTTGCGGCGGAACTCCCTTCGCCTGGGCTCCGGAATAAAAGTACTCTTCCCTCCAGTGAAATCCTGGATGATTTCATCCGTGGCCCAAAGAGACGACCACCCTGAAAGGGAAGATCCGCAAGACCCTTCTTGGACGTGTGGTCACCCGACCACGAACGTAGCCAGAGAACTCGTCTGATAATGAGTGCAAAAACAGACATTTTTGACAACATGGGAAGCAGGTCCAGAGCTGCATCACACAGGTACCAAAGACCCTGAAACAAATGGCCTGTCTGATGCCTCAAGCGTCCTACCACAGTCGAAATCATTCTGCAGCTCCGCCATACGCTCAGACAGATATTGCGCCGCCATGGCCCGATGCCAGGGCCGGCCTCATGGCTGATCCTGCCAACAGGAAAAGTGCCTTTGACACCGCCTCCGTCCGCCTGTCGGCTGGGTCCTTAAACGAGGGAGACCCTTCCAAAGGAATGGTCGTTGCCTTGTTCAGGCAAGCCACCGGAGGGTCCACTGCGGAGGATGCCCACTTCTTCACAAAACTATCCTCAAAGGGATAGCGGGTAGCGAAGCGTTTAGGTAGGGTGAAGGAATTCTGTGGACACTGCCATTCCGGATATACCAGGTGGTCAAAAAAGTGATCATAAGGATAAGCCTTTGGGGACCTAGGTGGCCTAGCAGACCCGCAAACATATGCGGACACTTGCGACTCCCTTGCTTGGTCCAGTCGCAAGGACGCACGGATATTAGTAATCAGTGAGGCCACCAGCGCTTTTTCACGCGCAACCGAGGCCCCCTTCACCGTGTTAGGGGACTAGTTCCCCGTGACCCTCGAAGCCATTTCCGGTTCTGACTCTTCCCCTGAGGAACAAGGGGGAGGCGGACGCTTTTTAGGGGCCCCCAGAGCGCTGCTCGGCCCAACTCTGGGGAAGAAATTCCCCAAACACTGCTCTCAGCTGGTCCAGGGACACCAGGGTCCCCAGCTCAGGTTGCGCTGCCGCTGACTCCTCCTCAGAAGGACCTGCAGGGTCATCTGCCATCGCACAACCGGAACTGACAGGCAAAAATAGAAAATGCTCCGAAACCCCCAAATGGAGCCCCACCGCCACCCCACAGAACGCCAGGGAGACCCCAGGAGGACTGCACCCACCGCTAGCAGCACCCCAGGGAGTGCCCAGCTATACTTGCAGTTTTGCCCACAAGCCTTGCTCCCAGCAGGAGTGCTTAAGAACCGCCAGTAAGAAGCCTGCGCCGTCTGTAGTCAGCCATGCTGTCCCAAGCGAAAGAGGAAGCAAAACGGCAGCAGCATGTTTTTTACTTCTCCAGGCACATCCAATATGGCCGCCGAAAACGTCCACAAGAGCCCAAAGCCTGCAAGCAGGCCGGGACTACGGCAAAATGGCCGCCGCTGGCACTAGAGGGAAACCTATAGCAGAATGGCTGCAGCTATGGCAAAATGCCAGCGATCCGCCGCAAAATGGCGGTGGATCGCCGCATGCTGGTACGAAACGAACGGGGTGAGTAGGGGACGAGGACACCCAGGGGGGCACTAGCCCAGCGAACACCCTCCACCGGCCGGCCAACACGCTAAAAATACGCCCAGCCCCCCCTTCCGCGCCCCGAGGGGGGAAGAGAGGGGGTCACTCACCAGTGCGACGGGCGTAGCGGGTAGCCACCCAGTCGCAGACCTTCCTCCCATGCCGGAGAGGGATGCTGCAGGCCACAGGCCCCTGGACAGGCACCAAGTCCGGTCACCGGGCGCAAGTAGGGGTCACCCACTGGCCGCCCGCACAGAACAGGCACGATGCGGCGGGCCCCGCCAAGGCTTAGGACTAGCTCGCATCGGTCGGCCGTGCTGGGGAAAGTGCAGGATTCTAGCTATCCTCTATGCCCCAGCCGGCTTCTTGATAGCAGTCTTCATCAGATAGCATGAAAAAAATAAAAAAGCGGTAGCAAAAAAAAAAATGAACCGCAGGTCCCATAAGGGAGCCAGGTCTAACTCCTTGCACTAGGCATAATAAAACTGATATGCTAAGCAGAGCAGGGGGGTTATATGGGCGAGAGAGGACGGCCCCCTGGGAGGGGCCAGCTTGCTTTCTTTCTATTTGCCTAATTAACTCCTAGTAGAATGTGCATATAATCCCACATGTCAACGAAGGGCTGCGTCTGTCAGTGAACGCAAGAGAAATCACCCCTCTTCTGCCAGTTAGGATTCTGGTCATGGGGAATTTTAATTGTGTCTTGGACTATTCCTTGGACACGACTAATCCCTCCAGGACCCAGAACCTGGACTTGGCTAGGTGGGCGGAGGTGGTGGGTGTGCGAGAGGTGTGGAGATGGAAGCATCCTGGTGTTAAACAGTATTCATTTCTTTCAAATGTTTTCCACTCCTCCTCTCGCATAGACCTAGTTTTTGCCAGCCTAGATTTCTTGCCCCTTGTGTCTGAAGTTTCATATTTAGCGGGAGGGATTTCTGATCATTTTCCATTACAGGTTGTTTTGTCTCCACCAGTGGCTCTGAACGCCCGACCCTGGAGGTTAGATCCAGGGTGGGTGGCCAAGCCAGGGGTGGAGCAAATTGTGTCCAAATGTATTAGATTTTATTGGCATATTAATGAAGGTACAGCTTCCAGGCAGATGGTTTGGGATTCTTTTAAAGCAGTGGTCAGGGGAGAATATATTTCTGCCATCAAGGCGGTTAGGAGGTTAAAAAATAATGATACAGAGGGACTCCAGGTGAGGGAACGGACCTATGCAGATCAGCATGCGTCATCCCCCTCTACTGAGACACTCCAGGAATTGCGCCTAGTGAGAAGGGATTTAAATCTCCACTTCAAGGAACTATCCCAGTGTGAACATAAGACCAGAGCTGAGAACTTCTTTGAAGTGGGAGATAAAAATGGCAAGCTACTCGCGTTACTTACAGCAGAGGAGCAGATGCCGCCAGTGGTTCCCTGTGTGTTTGATAAGTTTAATCAGCTTAAAACATCTAAAGATGAGGTGATGCAGGTTTTTGTTGATTTTTATGAATCCTTGTATGCCCCTGCTCCGTCTGATGAAGACGGAATCTGGCCTCCTTTTTGGATGGGCTGGATCTTCCGGTCTTGTCAGATGAGAGCAGGTTGCAATTAAATGCTCCTTTTACGGAGAAGGTACAACTGGCCATCGGCTCCCTTCCAAGTGGAAAGTCACCAGGGCCGGATGGTCTGCCCGCAACATGGTATCAGTTTTATAAGGAACAATTTTCTCCTAGGCTACTGAGTTTGTAGAACTCCTGTTTGCAGGATAGGAACCTTCCGCCCTCCTTCTATGCTGCAAATGTAATATTATTGGCAAAACCAGGGAAAGATCCCCTTTAATGTGCCTCTTATCGACCCATAGCACTTTTGAATGTTGATTTAAAAATAACTAAAATGCTTGCAGTTAGATTAACAAAAGTTCTTCACTTATTGGTCTCTCCAAGTCAGACAGGTTTTATGCCCAATAAGGCGACAGACATTAACCTGCGTAGGGTGTTTACACATGTGGCCCTAGCTCAGGAATCTGAAGACCGTGCAATGGTCTTTCTGGATTTGGAAAAGGCCTTTGACACATTTGATTGGGGTTATATGCATAAGGTGTGGCAACGAATGGGTTTGTGTGACCATTTTTTGGCGTGGATAGGAATATTATATGATCATCCCACAGCGGCTAACTAAATGGCGAGATATCCAGGACCTTTTCAATTCGTCGTGGGACTAGACAGGGTTGCCCACTTTCCCCAGGGCTTTTTGCCCTTATGATGGAGCCAGTTGCTAAAGCCTTACGTGACTCCCCGTTGGTGAAAGGTATTCAGGTGGGTTCCCTGATGGAGAAGACAGCACTTTATGCAGACAATGTGGTTCTGTTTTTGAGTGATCCGGCTACATCTGTCAGGTATGCTCTAGAAATCTTCAATAGGTTTACCACCTTCTCTGGGTTGAGGGTTAATTGGAGCAAATCAATGCTTCTTTGCTTGGGAAAGGTCCCCGATAAAAATTTAATGGGTGATATTCCCCTTCAAGTGGTAACAGAGGTTAAATATTTAGGTATTTTAGTGTCAGCTTCGGTCTTTCATTTTATTAGGTTGAACTTTACTCCGGCGGTTGCAATTGTTAATAGGCTTAGAGCCTGGAAGTATATGCCCCTCTCCTTGATGGGTAGAGTTAATTTAGTTAAGATGAAGCTGTTGCCTTTGTTACTATATATTCTTCTTAGGAACTCCCCAGTATGAATTGCAAAATATTTTTTTAAATCCCTCCATGGGATGATGTCAGTTTTTCTGGCAAGGGAGGGTACCAAGGATTAAAATGAACATATTGCAACAACCGTGGAAGGCAGGGGGGTTGGCTGCACCAGATTTCTATAAATATTTCTTGGCAGGACAACTAGTCATGGTCAACCGATTGTTGACGGGACCGTTGGATGACGCGGCTGTTGCCTTGGAGGCGGCAATCATGGATTCCTACGAAGCTTTGTCTTTTTTGGTGCATCGTGGATCAAAGGCACTAAACCCACTAACAATCCCCATGAAATTGGTTCTTAGGGCCTGGCAGATGGTGCGGGGGAAGGAGTTTGGGGGTCCTTTCCCAACTTCTCCAACTTCCGCTATGGAGAAATCCTACCCTCCCACATTTTTATAATATGGAAGATCCGTGCGTGTGGGTTAAGGTTGGGAATAAAATACTAGGAGATATTGTAAGTGATGGTCAACTTCTGCAGTTTGCGGAGATGAAGGCATGATATAATTTAACCAATTCTCATTTTTTTAGATATATACAGTTGCGCCACGCTTATCAGGCGCAGTTTGGAGGGACCAAGTCAATTTTCTCGGAATCGGATCGAGAATCCATGTTGCGGGATGATGACTTGGTCAAGCCCTTATCTATCATATATAGGCATTTGTTCCCGGAAACGATTAAGGTACTGAGCAGATGTAGATCTAAGTGGGAAGTAACGGTCCCGGGGTTAAATAACGATTATTGGGAAAATATGTGGGATGCCCCTTTCTCAAGTTTAATATCTACTCAAGACTGTCTTATACAATATAAGTTTCTCCACAGGATTTATTTGACCCACTCAAGGATGGCCCGTATTTTTGGAGTTAGAGGATCAGCCTGCTGGAGATGTGGATTTCATGCAAATCTTCTGGGAATGTCCAGCTATTATAGATTACTGGGAGGGTATCGACATGTATTTGGGAGGTAACTTCAATTGCGTTAACCCCGGTTAAATATTGTTTATTAGGACTGGTGAACGATCTTGCTCCTAGTATAGCGATTAGAACTTTACTTGTGATACTTTTCTTCCATGCTAGGAAACGGATTGTCTTGTCATGGAAGAAATCTTCCCCACCTTCAGTGGATTCTTGGAAGGCCCTAGTAAACAGAACCCTTCCGTTTTATAAAGCTACATACTTGAATAGAGGAGCAATTAAGAAATTTGATAGGATCTGGGGTGGATGGATGGCCTCTTCCCTTACTGCAACAGATCTAAATTAAGAAGCAGGGAAAGTATGTCTATTGTGGAGGGATATTGGGAGCTGGGGGATCTCAGGGAAGCCATACGTGCTTGAATTAATTTGCTAAAATTATATTTAGGAATGGAAGATAGACAATTTTGGGTCATCTAGCGACTCTAATGGATGTTTAGTTTTTGATGTGGGTTATGCTGCCTTCCTTTTTTTTCTTTGTCTTGTTTGTATTTTGTTGTTGTGATGTTGTAATAATGGAAAATTGTTTAATAAAGAGAATTTAATTAAACATTTTTTTTTTTTTTTAAAGCGCTCCGTCCCGAGTAGAAAAAAAGGGGGGGGGGGGGGCTCAGTAGCACATATATGTAGTGCTTCTGGTAAGCGGTGGTGCTCACACCGCTAGTGTAGCTAGAGATTAAGCTGGAGAATGTCTGGAGCATTCTCCAGCTTACTCTTTTACCCTTTTTTCTACTGGCCATTGGCCAATTTTCATCTTGCTGGTTATTATATCCATATTTGGTTTAACATAGTAATCTGGTCTGAATGGGGTGTGCATTGGGATATGACTGAGCCCAGGCGACTGTTTTTAGTTTCTTATGACAACGTTGTCTTAAGGTTTTAACTTGTGGTCTGTCCTTTTTCAATGCATCCTTCCTTGTATTTTCAATAAAGTGTGTAACTGATCATTCAATAAGCTGCGGTGTATTCCCTTTGGAGCCTCTTCCCGCACACAGTCCTGTGCGCGGGAAACCATTTTTGTGTCTTATTTATGCTCTAGGGTGTTCGAAAAAAATATATATAATGTTTGGGGGTTCTAAGTAATTTTATAGCAAAAAAAAACTTTTTTTTTAACTTGTAAACACCGAAACCAAAAAACAGGCTCGGTATGGAAGTGGTTAAACCCCAACAGATTAAAGACCCCAAGTGCAGGGGGTGTGGCCTGTACAGGCATGTGAGCGGTCGCACTACACGGAGCTCCCGCTGTGATCACCTGCTATCAATCATTTCCCCCGTAGAGGAACCGGACTCACACATTCCGGACATCCCAGAGACCTCCAGGGTACCCCGGAGACCATCCCGGACAGGCGATATGTCCTGTAAGGCAGACAAATCAGCCACAGCAGCCATGGAGGCCCAAGATGGCGACGGCTTCTCCCTTCCCCAGCATGCTCCACGAGGCGCTGAGAAGCAGCTCGAGAAGGAGGGTAAGGCGTCTAAACCCCCTAAACCATATAAGGAGCAGCCCAGGAACATGTTCTTTTTCACACAAAAGCTTTCCTCCACCGGCCACTCCACTCCTAACTCGCAGGCTTCTGAGCTGGGGGACAGGACAACACGCTACCCCTGGAGGCATCATTGATCCCTACCCCGGACATCTTTGCAGTACCCTCTGAGGAGACACCACAGCCCACATTTACGGACATTTTACTGGCAGAGCACAGCAGCAGTGGATGAGCTGAAGGTTCAGTTCGGGGGCCTAACAGTCTCCCTCTTACGCCAAGACATACAAAAAATCAAGGAGCGGACCACAGCTGTGGAGGGCAGAATCAGTGACCTGGAGGAGCAAATCCTCCCCCTGACCAGGTACGCCAGATTTGCTGCACAACAAGCCACACAAACTACCGCCAAAACAGAAGACATTGAGAATAGCTTGAGGCGCAATAATGTGCGCATTGTGGGCCTCCCAGAGAAAGTCGAGGGTCCAGACCCCACAGCTTTTGTAGAATCCTGGGTGCTAAACATATTTGGCAAAGAGGCCTTCTCACCCTTGTTTGTGATCAAACACGCCCACTGCACTCCACCGTGGCCCCTACCCCACTGGCAACCAGCCTAGATCCATGCTGGCCCGACTGCTTAACTATAGAGACCGTGAGGTGATCCTTAGGCTGGTAAGAGAAAGGCGTGATTCAATTTAACGGCAGAAGGATTTCTTTCTATCCTAACTTCTCGGCTGAAGTCCAACGCAAGAGACTGAAATTTGTAGACGTGAAACAAAGGCTCCAACGCCTCCAAATATCTTATGCCATGTTGTACCCAGCCAGACTGCGGATTACAGGCAGGGGACAGGCCACTGTTTGATACGGCCACGGATAGCGCAGCCTGGCTGGATCACAGTGAACAGGACCTCCGCCATAGGCACCCAGAGGAAAGAAGGGACTGACATCAAAAGGCCATACCGAAGGATGTTTGGGTGCGCATTACCCTTTTCTCCGGTCTTCTCTGCTAAAATGAGGGGACATGTTACCAGTTACTTTACTCAACGAACTAGCTATCTGACTTTCCAAAAAGTACTACATCAGGGATGATCCAGTGCTCACACAGTGCACCAAAGGTTACCCAGAAACAAGACGTGTTAAAGACTTAGTTGCAATTTCACAGTGCCCTGTTGGCACGTTATAGTACCTTGGTGCGGAGGTACGAGGGGGGGGGGGGGGGATGGTTATACGAGCCCACAAACCTGGTTCCAAAATCCACACAAGTGAAATTCCACCTACGCAGGAGTGGACTGGGCCTTATTGGTTGCACAGTTTGGTCGACAATCTGCAAAATGATGCTGGGAAACCCCCGATCTTATCACCTCCCATTCCTACTCATAGCTAAAACTCATGCCAATTCTCAACCCCATGATGAACAGGATGTTACCCCAGGAGGGATTGGCGTGCATGGTGACCTCCCTGACTGATTCCATTCAACACCCACAATGGCGACCACCCCAATAATTTCCTGGAATGTCAGAGGGGTGCATGACCCACTGAAGCGCACTATGATCTCTACCTGCCTAAGGAAGTTCCATCCCACGATTACAGCCTTACAAGAGACACATCTTACAAGGTTCACAGTGAACTGTTTGACATACCCATGGGTTGGTAAGGCGTGTCACTCGCTTATTCGGGTGGAGTGTACTGATCTACACATCCCTGGTCTTCCAGGAGCTTGATGTCAAAATGGACCCCTTGGGTCGGTATGTGTTTATATATGGTAAACTGTATAGTATGACTCTTATGGCATTCCTTTATATCCTCCCCGTTCTCTCGAGGGGTCTGGCAGTTGCTGATAGCATATCAGACCGACAAGTGGGATGTTCCCAGCTTGCTAATGGGCGATTTCAATCCACAGCTGGATAAACACCCTCCGGCCCTAGCTCTGGCGGGCGGACGGGGCACAGTGCTCGGCCGTCTGCTTGCTGAAGTGGGTTGGGCGGATATTTGGCGCTCGAGACACCCTGCAACTAAACAATTCTCTTGCTTATCTAAGACACATGGTTCCCTCTCCCGCATAGACCTATGTGTTGGCTCTGCCCATATCCTTAAGTTCGCGGTCGGGTTGAATACCATCCCAGGGGTGTATCAGATCACTCCCCTCTGGTAGCACACTTAACTACACGACCCCAATCTACATTGCCTATGGCCCCCTGGAGACTTGATGCCTTTTGGCTTAAATTGTTCCCCTCACACGAAAGAGTAGCATGCCAAATTGAAACCTTTTTTGCAGACCACTGCGGCCATGGGGAGGCCCTGCTCAAAAGGGACGCCTTTAAAGCATAGCTGAGGGGCGTCTTTATTGCTGAAATCAATATAAAGCGTAACTCCCTGGCCCTTCTGAACCAGGTGGAGAGCCAGGTGAGTAGGTTGGAACTCTCATTCATTACAGACCTTTCAGACTCTGAGGGAGGCTTGGCTTCCCTGGATCGGCTAAAATCCTCCACCGCAGAGAGAAAAATAGGATTTTATTAAGAACTTACCGTAAAATCCTTTTCTCCGAGTTTATTGACAGACGCAGCCTCTATTCATGACACGTGGGTTATGCACCTTTTACTAGGAGTAGACTAGGCAGAACGAAAGTTCAGATAGCAAAGATGGCCCCTCTCAGGGTGCCGTCCTCAGCACATAACCTCTCAGCCCTGCATAGCATCTCAGTTCGTAACAAGCCTTACAAACACAACACCAAGGGGTGGGTGCTGCGTCTGTCAATGAACTCAGAGAAAAGGATTTTATGGCAAGTCTTAATAAATCCTATTTTCTCTTACATTCATTGACAGACGCAGCCTCTATTCATGACACATGGGGACGTCCCAAAGCAGTGTCAAACAAGAGGGGTGGGTAAACAAAAACTGTACCCAACAGAAAGATCTCGGGAGGCGCCAGCCGCGCCTTCCCCCACGCCTGCAAAACCTTGCGGCCAAAAGCAGCATCCGCAGATGCTGACACATCAACTTTGTAAATTTAACAAAAGTGTGCACCGAGGCCCAAGTAGCCGCCTTGCACACCTGAGACACCGACGCTTGGTGTCTAAACGCCCAGGAAGTGCTAATCGCCCTGGTGGAATGAGCCGTGACCGGAAAAGGGGGTACTTGGCCCTGAACAGTATACGCATGGGTCACGGTCTGCCTGATCCAATCTCCTTAGGATGAGACGGGCGCGGACACAACGAAGGGAGGACAATGTCCTCATTAATGTGAAAAGAGGAAACAACCTTTGGTAGGAACGAAGGAGACGGACGCAACATCGTCTTATCCTTGTGTAGGACCAATAAGGCGACCTACACGACAAAGCGGCCACTTCAGACACCCGCCTAGCGGATGTAATAGCCACCAAGAAGGCGACCTTCTGAGAGAGCAATTTTAGGGGAATATCCCTGATATGCTCATATGACGGTTTCTGCAGCACAGAAAGTACCAAGTTCAGATCCCACGGTGCCAGGGGCAACCATACCTGAGGAGCCACATGAGGTACACCCTGTACAAATGTACGGATCAAAGAATGCGTCGCCAAAGTACGCTGAAACAGAATCGCCAGAGCAGAAATCTGGCCCTTGAGGGTGCTCAAAGCCAACTTTTGGTCCAGGCCTTGTTGAAGAAAGGCTACCACCCGAGCAACTGCAAATATAGGCTTTCCAGGTGCGATGATAGATCTTGCGTGAAGTACACTTGTGTGCCTTAAGCATGGTGGGGATAACTGACTCAGAGACCCCCGTCCCTCAGTACCTGGGACTCAATACCCATGCCGTCAAAGCCAGCGAGGGTAAAGCAGGGTGTAAGATGGGACCCTGCGACAGTAGATCCTCGTGAAGCGGGAGTCGCCAGGGAACGTCTGTTACCATCCGCATCACGTCGGCGTACAAAGGGCGTCTGGGCCAATCCGGAGCCACCAGGATTCCCTCCACTTCTATCCTGCGCAACAAACGCGGTAGAAGCTTGAGAGGAGGAAAAGCATACAGAAGCCTGTACCGGGACCATGGGGCCACCAGGGCATCCGTGGCTGCCACCAATGGGTCCCTTGACCTGCACACAAAGGTCTTCACCTTGTGATTGAAACTGGACGCCAGGAGATCCACATGTGGCATGCCCCACCTTTTGCAAATCTGGCGAACACCTCTGGATGCAGGGACCATTCTCCCTGGTCTAGCTTTTGGCGACTGAGAAAGTCCGCCTTCCAATTTTCTACGCCCGGAATGTAAATGGCGGAGATTGCTGGCACGTGAAGTTCTGCCCACCTTAGAATGTGGGCTGCCTCTACTGCCGAGCTTCTTGTTCCGCCTTGATGGATCACGTACGCCACCGCAGTGGCGTTGTCAGACTGAACCCGAACCAGGAGGCGGCGCAGCCTCGCCAACCAGTGGGAGAAACAGAGCCTGAGCACCCTGAGCTCCAACACATTGATCAGAAGACGAGACTCCTGCGCCGACCAACGGCCCTGAGCCGACAGTTGCCCCAGGACTCCTCCCCAGCCCGAGGGGCTGGCATCCGTCATGACGATCGACCAATCCAGGGGAAGAAACTACTTCCCCATGGTCATTGCCGGGGCCCGAAGCCACCAGGTCAACGACCCCCTGGTCTGATGATCCAGCCGGACCAGTCGATCCAGGGACGAGGGGGACTTGTCCCACTGCAGCAGTATCGCTCGCTGCAGGAGCCGGGTGCGACTCTGGGCGTACGGTATTGCCTCGAAAGTCGAGACCATGAGCCCCAACACCCGCATGCAGAAACGTAAGGAGGACCACCGTCGTGACAACAGAGTTCGCACCGCTGCTTGCAGCGTCAGCAACTTGTCCGGAGGTAGGAATACCTTCGCCTGCACCGTGTCCAAAGTCAGACCCAGATATTCCAGGCAACAGGACGGGTCAATGTCGATTTCTGCAGATTGAGTAGCCAACCGAAGTCCCTCAGTGAGGACAGGGTGATAGCAACATTGTCCGCCGGAGCTGACTCAGCTCGTAGGAGAAGAGTGTCCAGGTAAGCTACCACCACAATGCCTGTCTCAGCAGAGCCAGCACCAGAGCCAGCAGCTTGGTGAAGACCCACGGAGCCGAGGCTAGGCCGAAGGGGAGAGCCACAAATTGGTAATGGAGGTCCCCTACAGCAAAGCCCAGAAAGCGCTGGTGCCCGACACAAATGGGAACGTGAAGATATGCGTCCCTGATATCCAGGGACGCCAGCCAATCCCGCTGGTGCAGGGCGGCCACGACCGAACGGACTAACTCCATCCTGAATTTGCACGCTTTCACAAAGTGATTGAGCGCTTTTAAGTCCAGAACCGGCCTAACACCCCCCCCCCCTTCTTTGGTACCACAGAGAGGTTCGAGTAGAAGCCGCGGAATCTCTCCGCCGGAGGGACTGGCACAATTACCCCGTTCGGACAGCAACCGGACAGCCCCTAGCAAGGCTAGCCGATGCTCCGGAGGGAGTCTTAAATTGGACAGGAAGAACCTGTCCGGGGGCCGAGTGCTGAACTCTATCTTCCCGGAGGACACCACCTCCCGCACCCACCGGTCGGAGATGCGAGCGGCCCACCGGTCCGCGAACCCCAGAAGTCGGCCCCCCACCCGAGAGACGGGCGGGGGCAACCCATCATGTGGAGGAGGACTTAACCTCAGACTTCTCGGGCTTGCGCTGCCAGGGACACTTAACGGAGCCAGAGGCAGACTTGCCGGGCGCTCCTGCCCGCCTGACCGGTCGCACGAAAAAAACGATTCTGCCCAGAAGGCTGAGGCCCCTGCTTGCGGCGTTGGTCACACCGCTTGGGTTCCGGAAGAAACGTACTCTTCCCCCGGTGAAATCCTTAATGATTTCATCCAACTGGGGCCCAAAGAGCTGACCACCCTGAAAAGGCAGATCCGTGAGGCCCTTCCTGGACGTGTGGTCACCCGACCAGCGTCGCAGTCACAGCAGGAGCCTAATGATGATTGCAAAAACAGACATTTTCGACAACATCGGCACCAAGTCCAGAGCTGCTTCACAGAGGTAACGAAGCCTCTGAACCAGGTGGTCAGCCCACTGCACGGATTCAGGCAAATCTACGCCGACCCGAGCCTCACTCCACTCCATCGCACATTCCGTGAGTGACTGAGCTACCATGACCGACGCCAAGGCCGGCCGCATGGCTGCCCCCACCACCGGGAAGAGTGCCTTGGACACTGCTTCTGTCCGCCTATCTGCCGGGTCCCTAAAGGAGGGGGACCCCTCCAAGGGAATAGTTGTCACCTTATTCAGGCGGGCCACTGACAGATCCACCGCAGGGGAGACCCATTTCTGTAACAGGCTGTCCTCAAAAGGGATAGCGCACAGAAAAATGTTTTGGCAGGGTAAAGGAATTTAGCGGACGTTGACATTCCTTATAGAAATACTGGTCAAAATACTGGAGGTAGGGAAACACCTATGGAGTACGGGAGGGTTTCTTGGACCCAAACGTATAGGCAGACGCCTGTAACTCCCCAGCCTGATCCAGGTGTAGCAAATTACGGACGGCCGCGACCAGGGCGCCCACCAGCACCTTTTCGCGTGCCACCGAGGCCCCCTGGTCCTCCTCCCCATCCGAAGGCTCCAGCTCCCTGTCCGAGAGCTCTACGGGGGTCCCAGTGACCCCAGAGCCCCCTACCGGCTCCCAGTCATCCTCAGAAGACTGCGGGGGAGGTGGACGATTTTTTGGGCCACCCCCCCCCAATCCGGTCCGGTTCCCCCGGTCGAAAAACTTACACGATTGAGGTTAACTGATACAGGGGAACCAGAGGTCCCAGCGCGGGCTGTGCCTCTGCGGACCCTTCCGGAGAAGCAGCCGCTATTGCGCCACCGCCGGGACACTTATGAGGCCGACCAGCCATACGCCCCCACAAAGCCACCCCATGCAAAGCCTCAGGACTGCCCAGTGGGATCCAGCACCGCCGCTCCCGCACCCCAGGGATAGAAGCCAGCTATACTTTGCGGAACACCCTGTGCCTCCGTGTGCTTGAAAAAGGCCGCCCTGTCTGCCAATGCCACCGCTGCCGAGTATCTGCCGCTGCGGTCCCGGGAGAAGGAATGGCGCCAAAAGCACATGGGAAACCAACCAAAAATGGCTGCCAGCAGACACAAGAGGCCAAAGCTCTTGCAAAATGGCTGCGGACGGGAGCTGCCCAAAGCCGCGTACAGGCGAGCGGCCGGGTAGTCGGGCGAGCATGAGGGGGAGAATGCATTACCAGGGACCAGTGTACCTGTACCCCCCAACCTGAATGGGCACTGCTAGTCGCCCCCTCCTCTGCCACCAGGGGGGAGGGGGTTGTCTGTCACCCATCCAGACGGGCGTAGCGGGTAGCCACCCGATGCAGACCTTCCTCCCCCCAGGTGCAGGCCAAGCGACCCCTGGAGCAGGCCACAGACCGGACACTGGGTACGCAGGTGGGGCGTTTAACCCACCGGCCACCCGCACGGAACAGGCACGGTGCGGCAGACCCAGCCATAGCTAAGGGTGGCTCGCATCCTGTCGGCTGTGCTGGGGAGATGGCAGGACAATGAACATCCGCGTGATCCCCAGCCAACTACTTGATTGCAGTCTTCATCAGAAGAATTGCGCAAAAGAAAGAAAAGAAAAAGACAAAAAAAATAGGGTTAACGCAGTTCCCAGCAGGGAACCAGGTCTAACTCCTTGCACTAGGCAGAAGAAAACTGAGACGCTATGCAGGGCTGAGGGGTTATGTGCTGAGTGAGGACGGCCCCCTGGGAGGGGCTAGCTTTGCTTTCTGAGCTTTCGTTCTGCCTAGTCTACTCCTAGTAAAAGGTGTATAACCCACGTGTCACGAATAGAGGCTGCGTCTGTCAATGAACGTAAGAGAAAAGATTTTTTTAGTAAGGCGGTGTTCTATTAGGAGAGGGAAAGGACTGGCTGCCTGTTGGCAAAAATTGCCAGCAACCACGCTTCCTCTCCAACGATAGGAGCAGTGCACACCCCCGCTGGAGGGGTCGTGAACGACCCAGACCAAATAGTTAAGGAGCTTGCTGCATTCTATGCAGAACTCTTTAGGTCAAGAGAGGGTTACACCGAGGAAGCCATGATGGAATACCTTCAATCCATCTCCCTACCCGAGAGCGGTGGGCTCGTTCCCCACATGCAAAGCGATGGGAGATGACGGCATTCCTGCGGAGGTTTACACCTAATTTGGAGATGTCATCCTCCCGAAACTACTAGAGGTTTTTACCACGTCCCTGTGGTTGGGGCGTTTGACTCCTTCCATGACCGGAGGGACAGTGATCTTGCTGCTCAAACCGGGCAAGGATCCATTGGATCCGGGCTCCTATAAGGCCCATATCGCTGCTACAGAGCGACGTCAAGATACTAGCAAAGGTCTTGGCATTAAGGGTAAACAAGGTAATCCAGACCATTATTCACTCTGCTCAGGCAGGATTCATACCCATCAAGTCCACGGCCACGAATATTAAAAACAGGATTTTTTAACTTACCGTAAAATCCTTCTCTGAGTTCATTGACAGACGCAGCCTCTATTCATGACATGGGCTTATTCACAACTTACCAGGAGTAAACTAGGCAGAACGAAAGTTCAGAAAAAGCAAGGCTAGCCCCTCCCAGGGGGCCGTCCTTACTCAGAATACAACCCCTCAGCCCTGCAGAGCACATCAGTTCGTAACAAGCCGTACAAACATCACAAAAGAGGGGTGGGTGCTGCGTCTGTCAATGAACTCAGAAAAGGATTTTACGGTAAGTTAAAAAATCCTATTCATGACATATGGGGACGTCCCAAAGCAGTGTCATAAAGAGGGGTGGGTAAACAACTGTACCCAACAGAATTTCTCGGGAGGCGCCAGGCGCGCCTACACCGCTGCCTGTAAAACTTTGCGGACACATCAACTTTTGTAAAATTTAACAAAAGTGTGCACCGAGGCCCAAGTAGCCGCCTTGCACACCTGAGACGATGATGCTTTGTGTCTGAAAGCCCAGGAAATACTAATTGCCCTGGTGGAATGAGCCATGACCAGAAAGGGGGGCTCTTGGCCCCGAACAGCATATACGCATGAGTCACAGTCTGTCTGATCCAACGGGAGACAGTAGCCGACGAGGCCGCCAAACCTTTATGCGGGCCTTCCGTCAGTACAAACAGCGCATCCGACCTCCGAAAAGGAGCCGTCGCTGACAAATACACCCGCAGAGCCCTCACTCCATCAAGGGAGTGTAAAGCAATCTCCTTAGGGTGTGACGGGTGCGGACACAATGAAGGAAGAACAATGTTCTCATTAACGTGAAAAGAGGAAACCACCTTCGGTAAAAACAAAGGAAAAGGTCGCAGCACCGCCTTATCCTTATGTAGGACCAAATAGGGAGACCTACATGACAAAGCTGCCAAATCAGACACCTGCCTGGCGGAGGTAATGGCCACCAAACAGGCCACCTTTTGTGACAGCAGTTGTAAGGGAATATCCCTGATCTTCTCATATGGCGGATTCTGCAGTACCGAAAGTACCAAATTCAGATCCCACAGTGCCAAAGGCGACCGTACCTGAGGAGCCACATGACGTACACCCTGTACAAATGTAAGAAACAAAGAATGCTAACAGACGCTGAAACAGGATTGCGAGAGCAGAAATCTGGCCCTTTAGTGTACTCAGTGCCAATTTTTGATCCAGGCCCTGCTGGAGAAAGGCTAGCACCCTAGTCACCGAAAAAGAACGGGGGTTCCAACTCCCCGCCTCGCACCAGGCAATATAAGCCTTCCAGTTGCGAAGATAAATCTTGCGCGCCTTAAGCATGGTGGGGATCACTGATTCAGAGACACCCCTATCCCTCAGCACCTGGGACTCAATAGCCAGGCCCTCAAAGCCAGCGAGTGCAAAGCAGGGTGCAGGATGGGTCCCTGTGACAGCAGATCTTTGCGAAGCGGGAGCCACCAGGGAACATCTGATACCATCCGCACCACGTCGGCATACCAAGGACGCCGAGGCCAATCCAGAGCCACCAGGATTGTTGGGATTCCCTATACTGCTATCCTGCGCAACAGCCGCGGTAGAAGATTTAGAGGAGGAATGGCATATTGGAAGCCGGTACCGAGACCACGGGGCCACCAGAGCGACCGTGGTAACCAACGGATCCCTTGTCCTACACACGAAGGTCTGTACCTTGTGATTGAATCTGGATGCCAGGAGATCCACATCTGGCGTTCCCCACCTTTGGCATATCTGGCGGAACACCTCCGGATGCAGGGACCATTCTCCCTGATCCAGCGTCTGGCGACTGAGAAAGTACGCCTGCCAATTTTCTACGCCCGGAATGTAGATGGCGGAGATTGCTGGCACGTGCATTTCTGCCCACCTCAGAATGTGGGCTGCCTCTGCTGCCTAGCTTCTTGTTCCGCCTTGATGGTTCACGTACGCCATTGCTGTGGCGTTGTCCGACTGAACCCGAACTGGGAGGCCGCGCAGCTCCAGCACATTCATCGGAAGGCGAGTTTCCTGCGCCGACCAACGGCCCTGAGCAGGCAACTGCCTCAGGACTCCCCCCACCCCCATAGGCTGGCATCCGTTGTGACTATCGACCACTCCAGGGGAAGGAAAGGTCAATACCGGGGCCTGAAACCACCAGGTCAACGAGCCCTTGGTCTAATGATCCAATCTGATCAGCCAATCCAGAGACAAGGGAGACTTGTCCCACTGCAGTAGAATCGCTTGCTGCAGGAGTCGGGTGTGACTGGGTGTATGGTATAGCCTTCAAGGCCGAAACCATGAGCCCCAACACCCGCATACAGAACCGTAAGGAGGACCACTGACGTGACAGCATGGTTCGCACCGCTGCTTGCAGCGTCAACAACTTGGCCGGAGGTAGAAGCACCTTCTCCTGCTCCGTGTCCAAGACTAGGCCCAGATATTCCAGGCGACAGGACGGAGTCAGTGTCGACTTCTGTAGGTTGATCAGCCAACCTAAGTCTCTCAGTGAGGCCAGGGTGATAGCAACATTGTCCTCCAGAGCCGGAGCGGACTTCGCTCGCAGGAGCATTTGGTCCAAGTATGCTACCACAGCAAAACCTCTCTGTCTCAGCAGAGCCAGCATCTTAGTGAAGACCCGCGGAGCCGAGGCCAGACCGAAGGGAAGAGCCACAAATTGATAATGGAGATCCCCCACAGCAAAACACAGGAAGCAGAGATGCCGGACACAAATGGGAACATGAAGATAAGCGTCCCTGATGTCCAGGGACGCCAGAAAAATCCCCTTGGTGTAGGGCAGCCACGACCGAATGGACTGATTCCATCCTGAATTTCCGTGCCTTCACAAAGTGATTGAGTGCTTTCAGGTCCAGAACTGGCCTGACCCCATCCTTCTTTGGCACCACAAAGGTTTGCGTAAAAGCCGCGGAACCTTTCCGCCGTGGGGACTGGCACAATTACCCCCTGTTCGGACAGCGTCTGAACAGCCTCTAGCAGAACTTGCCGATGCACCGGAGGGAGTCTTAAATTTGATGGCAAGAACCTGTCCGGGGGTAGAGTAGTGAACTCTATCTTGTACCCGGAGAACACCACCTCCCGCACCCACTGGTCGGAGATGCGAGCGGTCCACTGGTCCGTGAACCCCAGAAGCCGCCCCCCCACCCGAGAGTCGGGCGGGGGCAACCCATCATGCGGTGGAGGACTTTTCCTCCGTCTTTTCAGACTTGTGCTGCCAGGGCCACTTACCGGTCCCAGAGGCAGCCTTGCCGGGCCGAGAGCCCTTGCCCGCCGAACTGGGCGCACAAAAAAAATGCTTCTGTCCAGAGGACGAAGGCCCCTGTTTACGGCGATGTTCACGCCGCTTGGGTTCCGGGAGGAAAGTACTCTTCCCTCCGTGAAATCTTTTATGATTTCATCCAACTGGTCCCCAAAAAGCCAACCCCCTTGAAAAGGTAGGTCTGTGAGGCCCTTCTTAGACGCATGGTCGACCGACCAGCACTGTAACCACAGCAGCCGTCTAATAATGACCGCAAAAAACAGACATTTTTGATAGCATAGGGAGTAAATCTAGTGCTGCGTCGCAGAGGTAATGAAGACCCTGCATCGGTGATCTGCTCGCTACACTGACTCAGGTGAATCCCTGCAGCCCAGATCATTGCGCATTTCCATCACGCACTCCGTGAGCGACTGCCACCATGACCGACACCAGGGCCGGTCTCGTGGCTGTCCCTCAAGAAAAGAGCCTTGGAAACTGCTCCTATCCGCCTATCTGCCGGATTTCTAAAAGAAGGCGACCCCTCCATGGGAATGGTAGTGGCCTTATTCAGGCAGGCCACCGGCGGATCCACCACGGGGGACTTCCATTTCTGCAACAGGCTGTCCTCAAAAGGATAGCGCACAGAAAAAACGTCTTGGAGGGGTAAAGGAATTTTGTGGACGCTGCAACTACTTATAGACAAACTGGTCAAAGTATTCAATATAGGGGAATACTTTTGGAGCATGGGATGGCTTCTGGGACCCGAAGGTGTAAACAGTCGCTTGCGACACCCCAGCCTGGTCCAGTCGCAGAGATTTGCGAACGGCAGCAACCAGGGAGGCCACCAGCGCCTTTTCACGTGCCGAGGCCCCCTGGTCCTCCTCCCCATCCGAGGGCTCAAGCTCCCCGGGGGTCCGTGACCACCGAGCCCCCTTCCGGCTCCGAATCCTCCCCTGATGGAGGTGGACGCTTCTTTGGGGACCCCCTAACACGGCCCAATTCCCCCCGGGCGAAAAAGTCTTCTAATATTGAAGTCAATTGCTCCAGGGGAACCAGAGGTCCTAGCGCAGCTTGCGCTTCCGCTGACCCCTCCTGAGAAAATGCTGCGGACTCAGCCGCTATAGTACCACTCCCAGGACACTTAAATGGCTTACCAGCCATGATGCCCCCACTGCGCACCCCCACACCGTGCCCCACAGCTGCTCAGAGACTGCCCAAAGGACCCAGCACCACCGAGCCCGCACCCAGGGAGGAAAACCAGCTATACTTGCCGTTTTGCTGAACTATCTGCCTGTGTCCTGATAAGACGGCCAACCGCTGCTGCTACTGCTGCCATCTCAGGCGCTGATCCGGAAGAGGAGCAGTTGGCGCCAACACGCATGTTCTTTGTGCAGGGGGACTAACCAGAAATGGCCACAAGAGGCCAAAACCGTCCCCAAAATTGTCGCGAAAATGGCATGTGAGCAGCAATACCTCTCTGGGGCTGAGCAGCAAGGGCGACTTAGGGACAGTTAGGCAGATGGGCGAGCGAACCGGGGGTGAGAACAGAAAGGTGGACACCTGTACCCCCCCCCACCCCACCGGAATGGGCCCCGCTAGCCGTACCACCTCCGCACCCCTGGATGGGGGGATGTCACTCACCACTGCAGACAGGCGTAGCGGGTAGCCACCCAGGCAGACCTTCCTCCTCAGGATGGGAGGGATGCTGCTGGCCATGCGACCCTGGATGCGAGCTTCCGCCCGATGGCTCGGTCGCAGGTGGAACATTTAACCACCGGCCCCCGCATGGAATGGGTAAAATGCGGCAGACCCCGCAGAAGCTAAGGGTAGCTTGCATCCGCGCTGGGGGTATGCCAAGATAGTATATCCACATGTGCCCCAACCAGCTACTTGATTGCAGTCTTCATCAGAAGGCTTGAGCAAAAAGAAAAGAAAAAAATTGGGGAACCGCAGATCCCAGCAGGGAACCAGGTCTACTCCTTGCACTAGGCAGAAGAAAAACTGATGTGCTCTGCAGGGCTGAGGGGTTGTATGCTGAGTAAGAACAGCCCCCTGGGAGGGGCCAGCCTTGCTTTTTTCTGAACTTTCGTTCTGCCTAGTTTACTCCTGTTAAGTTGTGCATAAACCCATATGTCATGAATAGAGGCTGCATCTGTCAATGAACGTAAGAGAAAGGTTGTTTATTAATATGCAGACCAGGGCTGACAACGCCGGACAGAGCACTCCTTTCTGTCGACGCCAATTAGGCGTTCAATAGCGTTAGCTGGAGGTACCTGTGGGCGGTGCTGTCGAAGTTTGGGGACAAAGCTTTTATATGGGGCCCAACAGGCGGCAATCAGGGTGTCTGACAGGATGTCACCCGCGTTCGCTCTGGGTAGGGCTGTCCCCCCTGCTCTTTGCACTGGCCATTGAGCCTCTGGCTGCTAGGGTGCGGGATAGCTCACAGATAGCAGGATTCCGGTATGGTACAATACAGGAAAAAATCATGTTCTATGCGTATGACATGCTTCTGTTCCTGGGGGATGTGTCTACGTCCCTGACAGAGGTCAGGTCTCATCTCTAACTTCGGGTATTTCTTCGGGCCTCACCATTAATTGGAACAAATCCGCTATGATGATGGACGAAATGCCGGACCAGGGGGGCTCAACCTCAGGGTCCAATTCCACTGGTAAGCACTTTCAAATACCTGGGAATTCAAATATCCCCCAAGCCCGTTGATTATTGTAGCCTTTAACATATATCCCATACTCACCAAGTTCAGAGATCAGATTAATATTTGGAATAGGCTAAAAATGTCTCTAGCTGGCAAAACATGCTTCATAACACTCCAGGAGTAATTCCGATAAAAGTATTTAGAGTGGTGAACTCGCTGTTTCGGTTACTACTCTGGCCCACTAAACCCCCCAGGGTTAAACTAGAGCAACTGCAACCCCTCAAAGATGAGGGGGGCCTGGCGCTGCCCAATCCTTGGCTGTACTACCTGACCTCCCAGCTGCAACAACTGGTTGGAGCCATGTCCTCTGGTCCGGTGAGCCCGACGGCCAAGCTGTTACTCTGGGATGCTGGATCACGGTCCATTCCGGAGGGACTGGAGGCTCAGCAGTTCCAGAAGCCTAATAGGCAAATGCCCACTTACACGTTAATATAGAAGATCTGGAATAAGACCAAACAATTGCAGAACATCAAGGGGTTTACGGATTATAGTCCTATCTGGGATAACGCAACATATGGGGAACTAGCCAAATTGCGGCAAGGACCAAGGTGGCGAGCATATGGCATAACTCATCTCACCCATATTTTCAACAACGGCAGGCTAATCCCCTTCTCCGAACGTAAGGTTAGACATGCCTTATCCTCTAATATGACTATTTACAGCTTCAACAAGCAGTTAGAGCACAAGGGGGAGCGACAGAGTGGTCCCACTCGCCTACACCAATCTTTCACTTGATTCAAACAACCACTGGGACCAAAGGATTAAGCTCGCAATGCTATGGCATGCTTCTGAATGAATACCTCAGGAAATATCCCACGACAGCTAGGCAAAAATGGGAGGACCTGGGTGAGGTAACAGGGGACCAGTGGGAGGATGCACTCCAATCCATTACAACTTGCTCCTTCAATCTAGCGCAGAAAACGTCCCAACTATACATCCTCCTACGATCTCATCACACACCGTGAAACTGCACACAATGGGAATCTTGGCAAGCACTCTGCAGTAAATGTAAAGTGGGGACCTCATCCACCTCTGTGGCGCTGCCCGAAGCTCCATAGGTACTGGAAAGGGGTCATGCAAACACTGAACAGAGTGTTCCACATGGATGTACCGCTGGACCCAATCTATTGTGTACTGGGTTCACTGGGAGAGGTAATACTGGAGGAAGCAATAAGGACTGCATTCTCCAGGGCCCTTTTCCAAGTCAGGAAGGTAATACTGATGGGATGGAAACTAGACACGCCACCATCCATTAAAACATGGATTACACACATGGGTGACATACCCTTACACTAGACGCTATATATACATACACCAGCACAGGGGGAGGCCGGGTAAGTTCGAACAACTTTGGGCACCATGGCTTGATATTCCAGGCCAAAGCCCTCTGGAGTTGGTTAAACTGAGGCTACTGCAGGGCATTTGAGGAATTGGGAAAATACAGTACTCCAAAGTCCCTACTATAAAGGGGTAAAGTAAGTAGAGCGGGGGATTGTGGGAAACATTAGGCAGGTTGGTTATGGTTCAGAATGTCTCTTGCCATGCTACATGTATGCCTATTCATGGATAATTTAACTATAAGATAAGAGTACTGAACCACTTATTACGTTTGGAAATACTATCTAGAACATTACTGTAATGCGAGCCATTTCTGTATTTATCAAACTATACATTTCTGTATGACAAAAGCCATCTGTTTGCAACGTCGGCAATAAACATTTGTTTGATTAAAAAAAACACCAAGTGCTTATTCAAAGCAATTGCAACACTGCTTACCTGATCTACAGCTTTCTTGACATTTTCCATAGTATTGGCTGTTACCAAAGCATGAAGCGGCTCATCCTCACCAGGAAGAGTCTGACCGTCTTTGCGTGCAACCTTTCCTTCCTTCACTGAACCTTTGCCCCGGATCATAATTTTAGCATTACATTCTTTCTCAATGTTTTTCAATGTATTTCCTCTGAAGAGAAAAAAAAAAAAAAAAAAAAAGTACAAAAATGTAAAAAAATAAATAAAATTGGCCCAAAAAAAAAAAAAAAAACAAATTGACCTAGCAACATACCTTGGACCAATCAGTAAACCCACAAAGTTAATCTCTGGGTACTCATCCTGAGGGATCATAACCTTGTCACTGACCCGTGTAGCAGGTGGCCTGAAAAACAAAATGTTGCGATAAAGAACTAAAGAAAGCAATGGTAAATCATGACACAAGTTAAAAGGAAAGCTTTAAATGCACATGTAGCATAATGAAAATATCAATATCTGGACATTTATATATGCACACATGTGTAAAAGTGTAATCCTCAAAACTTTCAAAAACTTTAACTTATCTCCTTTATATCATCCCCTCTGTCAGACAAATAGCTGCATCCTAGTGCCTGTGCTTTATAAAAAAAATGGTTTCGACCTGTTTTAGCAGGGTGTTCCAGCGACAAGAGGAAGTCAGGCTTTCAGCTACCCTAGTCTGATATCTCCAGTGGGTGGGGCCAAGATTCCACTGCTGATCTCAGCCAGGGAGGAGGGAGTTGGCTTTTCTTTTTTTTTTTTTTTAAGAAAGCACAGGCACTAGAACAGCTTATCTGACAGAGGGGATTATATAAAGATAGTTTTGTAGCAGTGGGAGAGGAGCATAACAGCGCTAGTAAGAGCTGACAGGCGGGGGGTAGGACAGAGGGAGACCTGCAGATAGCAGCAGATGACGGAGGCACATACTTAGACAACAGTGTCAGGGCTCAGCAGCCCTGCTATATCATGGTCAAAGTACAGGAGGAAGGTAGAAACTGGCAGGGTCAGCCAGGTATTTCAAGTGATACAGGGGGCCAAAATGACAGCACAAGCACTGTGCTGTATAACATTATTTATATTACAGGAACAGGATTCTTTATTTTTTTTTTTGGATTAAACGCTTTAAAGTACAACTAAAGGCAACATACATATTTTAGTAAATCCTCATATAAAGACCTGAATGTTGCACATGGTAATAAACATAACTGAAATTATTATTTTCCTACCATATACTGCAATTCTGGTCTATAATACCCTCCAGCAATCCTCCTTTGGTGTATACAAATAATGATGATCGGAGGAGTTGAGCAGAGCTCAGATGCAATTTCCTGTCAGTGAAATGGCTCGTCTATCAGTCCTCCAGCCTTCTATGATGCTCAGTATATTTTACATAACACACACCCATCTGCCAATCAATCGCTGGGGGTGTGCTATGTAAAATAGCCACAAGTCATTAGACAAGCTAGGTCTAAGATCTAAAGCAGTGGGCGGGCAAAGGAGAGACACAGGTGGGAGTGGGTGGGGCTTCACTGACAGGTCATAGGCTAATCGGGATTCTGTGTAGAATGAAATCCCTCAGCTTCCCATGTGATACAAGAGCCCCTCCCCCACGGTCAGGACATTCTTTGCAGAGATAGACGCAAATGGAGACAACATGTGTTCAACACAATTTGAAAACCAGGAAGTAAAAGTTGTCACTTCACTAAGGAAAATGCATGTGAGAGCTGGAGACAAGGTAGAGATCTCAACACCCTTACTGCTTTTTGCAAAACAATCAGTGACATGTTTAACAGACTGTATAGGTACATAAGATATGATTTCTTAATTTTGACCATAGTTCTACTTTAAGTTTTATCGAGCACTGGGGAGTATAGCTATCACTACAATCCCAGCGCTCTGACAGCTTTCTTACATAGCACCTCTCCCCCTCTGCTGTCCATTCACAGAAGGCTTTGTATTTTGAGCCAAGGCTCATACTAACAGCACCCAGTAAACTGTCAATTGTTAAAGAGATAAACCCTCAAATGGCTTTAATCCTGGAGTGCAGCTTTAAGAGAGGGATGCAGAGCCGTTATTGATCCCTTCTATGCGATAGGAGAGGTGTGGCTTTTGCTCTGTGTTCCCCTCACAGGCTGTGTGAGACACTCCAAACAGCTGCACGTAGAAGTGCAGTACAGAGGGAGCACACATGTTGCAGAGACACAAAACTCCATAGGTCCAGGAGGCACAGACAGAAAAAGAAAATAAGGGATATTTGAAAAAGGAAGCTCAAAAGGAGGAAATTGAGTTATTTTTCTTTATATAGGAAAATTGTGACTAACATCACTAAACTATATTTACTCAATGACTCGGGTAAACTAACTGCAAGTGTCATTTTGCACAGAAGTGGCTGCATTTTAACAGCTGGAACTGCTTTGTGATATGCAATTGCTGGTAATAGCAAAGAGGAAATTGCAGTAGGTGAAGAGGGAGTAGATGAGAAGCCGTAGATATTTTGAAGTCTTTATAGCCACACAGGTAGTACTGAAACCTTGATCCAATCATTATGGAAAGGCAGAAGTTTTTGATTAACCGGTTCCCCACTGCGCGCCGTGTTTTCACGGCGGCAGTGGGGGAGCGCTGCGCGAATCGCCGTAAATAAGCGGCGATTCCCATTTGGCCACCAGGGGGCGCACGCGCGCGCCCGCAGCACTCCTGGGGAGTGTGCCCGCGGCTCGGGCTTACCCGATGTCCGCCGGCGAGCCGCGATGAGCGGCTACAGAGAAAGAACGGGGAACCGCTGATGTAAACACGGCGGTTCCCCGCCCTGTCAGTGGGGCATGAGAGATCTACTGATCCGTGTCACTGGGATCAGTTAGATCTCTCATGCCCATGTTAGCCCAACCCCCCCACAGTAAGAACACACCCAGGGAACACTTAACCCCTTCACTGCGCCCTGCAGGTTAACCCCTTCATTGCCAATGACATTTATACAGTAATCAGTGGACATTTAAATTTCTGATCGCTTAATAAATGTCATCGGTCCCAAAAAAGTGTCAAAATGTTCCGACACGTCCGCCCCAATATCGCATTACCGCTGAAAATCGCGGATCGCCCGCATTACTAGTAAAAAATAAAAAATAAATAAAAACCCCAGAAATGAATTCTCACCATCCGTAAACGCGGCCACTTTTGCGCAAACCAATCAATAAACGCCGATTGCAATTTTTTTTTATCGCAAATATGAGGAATTATATAAATCGGCCAAAAACGGTGAAAAAAAATGTTTATATTTTTTTTTTTGGATTTGAATTTTAGCAAAAAGTAAGAAATTAGGGTTTTTTGCAAAATGGTCGCTCTTTTGTTTATAGCGGCAATCAGAAATGACGCAGAGGCGATCAAATACCACCAAAAGAAAGCTCTATTTGTGGGAAAAAAGGACGCAAATTTTGTTTGGGTACAACGTCGCACGACCGCGCAATTGTCAGTTTAAGCGACGCAGCGCCGAATCGCAAAAAGTGCTCTGGTCCTAAAGTGGGAAATTCTTCCGGGGCTGAAGTGGTTAAGAACAGGACAGGGGGTGAAAAAATCTAAGTACTGCTCGAGTTACATAATCCCATTCTTTGTGTCTGGAAGGCTTCATAGATGGCTGAAAGTGTGAATTGTCAAAACTCCTGTTTGACACATTAAAAGGGCGCTTTATGCAAAAAGATATGGCAAAGGCCCCACCCCCCTCTGTTAAATGATGGCTGTTCCAGTTTTATGTAGATGGCCTATTTTATGCCTCAAACTATTTTTTTTGTATTTATTCCTTGTAAAACAGGCTGCATTGAGGATCACAGGAAGTCACTTACCCAGTTATACTGCCGCTTAAGCCTGGTACACAAGTTTTTTTTTCTGTTTAACCCAGAGGGTTGAAGAAAAAAAAAAAACTGACAGCTCTGGTCAAAGCCGCTGTACCAGCGATCTCCTCCGCTGAGCTATTGTGTTCTGACAGGACGACGCCCTCCTCCCACCACCAACACACTCCGGTCAGCGCTCTCAGCCATTATAGCTGAGTGCGCTAATCGGGAGCCGGTAGCCTGCTGTTTTTCCCAGTATGCTTGTCCGACAGAAGCCGGCCAAATGGCCAGCTTCTCTCGGACTGGCTGACATACACAGGAGCCAAAGGTCGGCTGGATTTACTGTACCAGGTAGGGTCTCCTGACATTCAGCCTGTGTGTTTGGGGCTTTAGAGGATTGGTCACTGGCAAACAAAACTGTAGGCCAGCTCAGGATAACTCCTCTCCCTACTAGTATGCCTCAGTGTTGTACCTAGTGCATAATCAAACACAGAGGTATGGGAATGGTGTCCCACAATGGACTCCAAGAAATGATCCACAGTGAGCACCCAGTTTTCTTTCCTATCCATTGAAGGACACAAGTACTCTAACCATCTGGAGATGCAAAAGCAGTTCAACTAAGTTGTGGGCAACACAGCAAACCAATGCTTTCATGCCCAAGAAAAATGGAACTAGAGCATGCATGAAGCTCAGGGAGCTGTCTGAAAGACCCTATACTGGAACCACACATCAGATGAGGCCACAAGATCCACCTGGCAAAACTTTGAGAATGTGTAAACAGACCATCAGATGGCAGCCTTGCAAATCTGGAAGTCAGGTTCATGATGCCTAAAAAACCATGGATCTAGTACAATGTGACTTAACCACTTCACGCCCAAGGTACGTACATGGACTTTCTGGACTTTGGTGATATCTGAATGATGCCGGCAGTTACAGGCATCATTCAGATATTTTTTCCGGCCAGCGATTCCCTGCACCATAAGAATGATCATAGCGGCAGTTCACACACTTGATCATTCTTATAGCAGCGAGAGGGGACATTCCCACTCCTTGTCTCACCACCCTCCGATGCTTCTCCCGGGCCACCCATACGATCGGCAACCCAGAGAAGGAATCCGTGGCCGCCAGAAGTCGATCAGAGAGATAACTGGTAACCATCTGGTCACCAGTCATTTCTATGATCCTCGGAGGCCCGGACGCGACGTTATAACATCAAGTCCGGGCCGGCTTTAGTAAAAGCCATGGGCGCGGCTGGAGAGATCGAGATTGTTCATTTTTTCTGATCTTGGTATTTCCAGGTTGAGATGTGGGATCTTATTGACCCCTTATCACTCCATAAAGCGTACCAGTCTCGCACTATTCCCATTACATGATGTTTACATTCCTTGTAATAGGAATAAAAGTGATCAAAAAAAAAAAAAAAAATTAAAGAGAGTGAAAGAATAAAAAAAATAAAGGTAAAAAAAAAAAAAAAAAAAAAAAAGTAAAGCGCCCCCATCCCCACGAGCTTGCGCACAGAAGCGATCGCATACGCAAGTCGCGCCTACATACGTAAACGGTGTTCAAGTCATACAAGGCATCGCCGTGTGTGTTAGAGCGAGCAACAATTCTAGCACAAGACCTCCTCTAACTCTAGACATGTACCCTGTAAAAAATTTTAAAGTGTCACCTATAGAGATTTTTAGGTACCAAAGATTGCCGCAATTCCACACGTGTTCGCAATTTTAAAGCGTGACATGTTAAGTATCTATTTACTAGGCACATCTTTTAGATACAAAAAAATTGGGGTAACTTTACCGTTTTGTTTTTTTAAATTCATGAAACTTTTTTTTTCCCCCAAAAAAAGTGTTTAAAAATTTTTTTGCGCAAATACCGTGTGACAAAAAGTTGCAACGATCGCCATTTTATTCCCTAGAGTCTCTGCTAAAAAAAACATATATAATGTTTGGGGGTTCAGAGTAATTTTATAGCAAAAAATAATTTTTACACGTAGGAGAGTGTCAGAAATGGCCCGGATGGGAAGTGGTTAATAGGAAATAATGCGAAACAGATTCCTTGAGACCCCAAACTTGAATGGAGTGCCTGAGCCACCGAGAAATGAGGAAATGAGAATCCAATGCGCCTCATTGCCTATTGTCATTTCGAGGGCAGATTTACAAGCAGTTGCTCAAGTAAAGCTTGATTCTACCCAGGCCTAATGGAGCAGGTGGACAACTATTCCAGGCCACATCCTACCTAATGCACATACGTCATTCCGTCCTGTCTGCATTATTAATATTTAGGCATAATCTTTGCCTTTGTGGTGACTGACAGTAATATCATTGATAAAGGTGCTAGCCTCTCAGCTTCAAGCTCCCTCTTGTATCAGTGCTCCCTCTTGTTCTTGGATGTTACTGACAACTGTCCACTAGGCCACACTACATTCAAACTCCAGACTTGCATGCTCATATACAACAGGAGCCTGTCAAGTGCAGATATAATTCCTCAACACTCTCCTCGACCCACCCCTCTTTAACTTGGGTAACCCATGGTAGCATGCACACAATTATCTTGGGAAAATTTCTGCACCAACCAGTATCTTCTCAAGCAAGTAGTTCTAGCCTCCTGCCACTAAATCTCTTGACTGCTACAAGGAATACTCTTGATGTCTTCAGTGCCATTATCTGCCTCTGAGCTACCACTGCATCAGCCTTATGATTGTCAAACTAATTTAATCTTGATACCTCATCACACAAGGTATGAGCTTACTCCCTCTGGTAACTCAAACTTCAGGCCATGAAAAACCACATTGAGAAAAACCTGCAAAAGGGGTTTATTCATCCTTCATCTATGTACCCCCACCTGCGTTATTGGCTGCAATGTACCCCCACCTGCGTTATTGGCTGCAATGTACCCCCACCTGCGTTATTGGCTGCAATGTCCCCCACCTGCGATACTGGCTGCAATGTCCCCCACCTGCGATACTGGCTGCAATTTACCCCCACCTGTGATACTGAATGCAATTTACCTCCACCTGTGATACTGGCTGCAATTTACCCCCACCTGTGACGCTGGGGCTCTATACTGTGTCCTGTGATACTGGCCGCAATTTTACCCCACCTGTGTTATTGGCCGCAATTTACCCCCACCTGTGATACTGGGGCTCTATACTTTGTCCTGTGATACTGGCTGCTATATACCCCACCTGTGATGCTGGGGCTCTATACTGTGTCCTGTGATACTGGCTGCTATATACCCCACCTGTGATGCTGAGCTGTGTACTCCTGACAACAATATGTGGAATACAGGGGACGGAGTGGGTGGATTTTATAAGGGGTGGTGTTTGAAGTAGGAGGGGTCAAAAAGGGCAGGGCCTGGTGCCCCCTCACTCTAAAACTTCACCAGCCGCTACTGCTGCTGTCAGTCTGTCCAGGCGTGGCATCATCACGACCAGATACCTGGACTGACACCTGGTTCAGCCTCTCAGCAAGCCGCTGAGAGCCTGAGCCAACCGCTCCCGTCCCCTCCACAGGACAGCGCTGCAGTGAGCAAGGAGGGGATCCATCCTGGTACTAGCAAGGTGTACCTAATAAAGTGCCTATGAGTGTACAGGTAGGTGTACTATACAGGGGAACTCAAACCAGTAAGGAAATTCTATTGTCTATGTCCAACGCTAGAAAACTTGCAAAATTTAACAGAGCAATATTTAAAGTGGTTCTAAAGCCTTAAAGTGGTTGTAAATCTCAGTCATGAAAGCTGAACAAAGCACATCTGTAATGTTTACTTGTCTCTCTTAAAAGCTCTAGGTGTCGTTTCTCTCTGGTGCTTCATTCCTCTTGAAGCTTTCCGATAAATGAGAATTTTTGACAGGAGGGAGATAAGCTCTTTATTCCTATGTGGAGGAGATGTGCCCCTCCAATCAGCTCTCCGTGTATAAGAGCTGCAACTACCCCTTCCTTTCTGCTCCTCACGGATGCAGAAGGATTTTCTATCAATTATGCGCTTTTGAGTGTCAGGACGTCTGATCAATGGAAGAGAGCAGGCTAGGGAACTTACCACAGTGTGTTCTCTTGCTTAGTGTGGTCTGTTTTTAAAAGTGTAGCAGAGGGATATGGCAGGAATACCATGGATTTTACACAAAGGCAAGCAATGCAAAGAGAACAGAATACTTTTTCATATGCAAGCATATGGTATAGCAAGCAGATATCAGAAAAATTAAATGCTGGGTTTACAACTGCTTTAATGCATTATATGCATTAAAAGCAAAAGTTCACCTTTCATAACATGTTACACCCATATTCAGAGTACATGTTACAAACAGACCGGCGACCACATCTCCCCGATCTTACAGCTAGCGGGGGTTCTTCTACCCAGCTAGCTGTCACAATTTAAAGTGGTTCTAAAGGCAGGTTTTTATCTCAATACATTTTTTACATTAAGGGAAAAAAAAAACTGTGTGCAGCAGCCTCCCAAATACTTAGCTGAGCCCCATTTTGATCTAGTGATGTTGTACGAGAGCCTCGGCTGTCCAGGACACTCCCTTAGTGGCTGAGACAGCAGCAGGTACCATTGGCTCCTGCCGCTGTCGAAATCAGTGAGCCAATGTGAGGAGAGAGGGGGCGGAGCAGAGCCTCCATGTCAATGGACAGAGCAGCGGCTCGGTGCCCCTATAGCAAAGCTGCTTGCTGCGGGGCATTTAGCAGGAGGGAGGAGCTAGCAAGTATTTTATAAATAATTAAGGTGTTATATTTAACCAAATGTGGCCGAGAGGGGCTCCGACCGCATCACTCACAGAGTTCCTGTGAATGGAAAACAAGGTAAGACAGACTTTGCAGCTGTTGGCTTGTAGTTTTCAATGAGCTACCACAGCGCTGCAGGGCGCCATGGTAGTTCATTCTCTTCCTGTCAGATTGCATCTGCTTGGCCTTGCCAGGATGTACGGGCAAGCAGATACACTGACAGATCTGCACGGCACCAACGATCTACTGGTGGCTGATGCAATGCTTAACAGGCTCTAAAGAAAATAAAAATAAAAAAATAAAAAAGTTTGTAAGAGCCCCCAAGCCATATATTTTCTGAAAGCAAATGATCTGTTGAATGAAAAGGTGCTACTAATTTTTAAGGCCCTGCGATTTTTGCGCAAAGGTTTAGCAAAGCAATATTTTCACTGAAAATACACTAAAATCATTAGAAGATAAAAACAGCACATTTTACAAAATTCCAGCTAAATATAAAAGCTTAACCTGTATTGGGTTAACAAATATTTGGACAATTTAAATTGCGCCTTTTTGCAAAATTATAAAAGTCCCCCCAAACTATATTTTCTGAAAACACATGAGCAGTAGAATAAAAAGGTGGTGCTGATTTTTGAGGCCTCATCATATTTGCGCAAATGTTTATCAAAACATTTTTACTAAAAATATTACTAACAGATAGAAAGCGCAATTTATAAAGAATTCCATCTAAAATCCTAATATAAAAGCTAAACCTAGACGCCGACCTCTCTTTCAGCCCCCACATTCAATCACTGGCTAAATCTTGCCGCCTTAACCCCTGCAACATCTCCAGAATCCGCCCCTTCCTAACAACACAACAAAACATCTTATTCACTCCTTGGTTATTTCCCGCCTTGATTACTGCAACTCCCTCCTCACTCACTGGCCTACCGTTACACAGGCCATTCCCCCCCCCCACCCCTTCAATCTATCATGAATGCTGCTGCCAAACTTATACACCTTACTAACCGATCCGCGATTGCTGCCCCCCTCTGCCAATCGCTTCACTGGCTTCCCCTGCCCCACCGTATAAAATTCAAAATACTAACCACAACATACAAGACCATCCACAACACTTCCCAGATCGGAAGAGCACACGTCTGAACTCCA
>BLSH010090785.1:130449-144240 GCA_018402905.1 Glandirana rugosa
AAAAAAAAAAAAAAAAAAAAAAAAAAAAAAGGATTTTATTAAAACTTACCGTAAAATCCTTTTCTCCGAGTTCACTGACAGAAGCAGCTCTTCATGACACGTGGGGTTTATTGCTTGTCCTATTAGGAGTTAACTAGGCAGGAAAAGAAAGCAAGCTGGCCCCTCCCAAGGGGCTGTCCTCTCTTCCCACATAAACCCCCTACTCTGCTTAGCCCATCAGTTCGTAACAAGCCGTACCGAAACAGAGCGCAGAGGAGTGGGTACTGCGTCTGTCAGTGAACTCTGAGAAAAGGATTTTACTGTAAGTTTTAATAAAATCCCTTTTTCGCCTACGTTCACTGACAGATGCAGCTCTTCATGACATGTATGGATGTCCCAAAGCGGTGTCAAAAATAGGGGTGGGTAAACGATAACAATTGTACCCAACAGAACCTCTAAGGAGGCGCCAGACGCGCCTACACTGCAGCCTGTAAAACTTTACGGCCAAAAGCAGCATCCGAGGATGCAGACACATCAATCTTATAAAACTTAGTGAAGGTGTGCACCGAGGCCCAAGTAGCCGCCTTGCACACCTGTGACACCGAAGCCTGTTGTCTAAACGCCCAGGAAGTGCTAACAGCCCTGGTAGAATGAGCCGTGACTGGAAAAGGGGGTACCTTGCCCCAAACAGAATAAGCATGAGTCACGGTCTGCCTGATCCAACGGGAAATCATAGGCGACGAGGCCGCCAAACCTTTGCGCGGACCATCCGTCAGTACAAACAAAGAATCAGACTTCCGGAAGGAAGCTGTGGTATTCCGATACACTCGCAAGGCCCTTACGACGTCCAAAGAATGCAACTCAAATTCCTTAGGATGCGAGGGACGTGGGCACAATGAAGGAAGAATAATATCTTCATTAATGTGAAAGGAAAAAAAACAGCTTTGGAAGAAAAGAAGGTGGTGGGCGCAAGACCGCCTTGTCCTTGTGCAGGACAAGATAGGGAGACTTGCAAGACAATGCAGCCAACTCGGACACCCGCCTAGCGGATGTAATGGCTATCAAGTAAACCACCTTCTGCAACAGCAGTTGTAAGGGGATCTCCCTGATCTTTTCATATGAAGAACAGAAAGCACCAAATTCAAATCCCATGGTGCCATAGGGGACCTTACCCGAGGCGCCACATGGCGCACACCTTGTACAAATGTACGAATCAATGAATGTGACGCCAGAGGTCTTTGAAAAAGAATTGCCAGAGCTGATATCTGGCCCTTGAGAGTACTCAAGGCCAGCTCTTTGTTCAGGCCTTGCTGGAAAAAGGACAGGACCCTGGACACCAGGAAAGAGCGAGGGTTATAACCCTCCGCCTCACACCATGCGATGTAAGCCTTCCAGGTGCGGTGATAAATCTTGCGAGAAGTGCACTTGTGTGCTTTTAGCATGGTAGGGTTCACGGAGTCAGCGACACCCCTGTCCCTTAGCACCTGGGACTCAATAGCCAGGCCGTCAAAGCCAGCGAGGGTAAAGCAGGGTGCAAGATGGGCCCCAGAGATCATGTGGCAGCGGGAGCCGCCAGGGAACATCCGCTACCATTCGCACCACGTCAGCGTACCACGGACGCCAAGGCCAATCCGGAGCCACCAGGATCATTGGAATTCCCTCCGCTTCTACCCTGCGTAGCATCTGCGGAAGCGGCTTGATTGGAGGGAAGGCGTACAGTAGGCGATACCGGCCTCAAGGGGCCACGAGAGCGTCCGTGGCGACCGCCAACGGATCTCTCACCCTGCCCAACGCAGAATCAGAGCCGCTTCTGCAGCAGCTGCCGAGCTCCTCGTGCCGCCCTGATGGTTCACATACGCCATTGCCGTGGCATTGTCCGACTGAACCCGAATCGGGCGACCTCGTAACTGCCCCGTCCAGTGAGATAGACATAGCCTGATCACCCTCAGCTCCAGCACATTGATCGGGAGGCGCGCTTCCTGCGCAGACCAACGGCCCTGGGCAGACAGCTGCCCCAGGACCCCTCCCCAGCCAGTCAGGCTGGCGTCCGTAGTCATCATCAACCAGTGAAGGGGCAGGAATGAATTCCCCAGAGTCAGGGCCGGATCCCAAAGCCACCAGGTCAGCGAACCCCTGACCTGAGGATTCAAGCGGATCGTGAGATCCAAGGACCGTGGAGACCTGTTCCACCGAGACAGAATCGCTCGCTGGAGAAGTCGAGTGTGGCTCTGGGCGTAAGGTACCGCCTCAAAGGTTGAAACCATGAGCCCCAGCACCCGCATACAGAAACGTAATGACGACTGCCGGTGTGACAGTAAGGTCTGCACCGCTGTCTGCAGCGACAGCAACTTGGTCGGAGGTAAGAACACCTTCGCCTGCTCTGTGTCCAGAATCAGACCCAGGTACTCCAGGCGACGGGACGGAGACACCGTCGACTTCTGCAGATTGATCAACCAGCCAAAGTCCCTCAACGAAGCCATGGTGACCCTCACGTCCTCCTCCAAAACAGAGGCGAACCCCGCTCTCAGGACCAGGTCGTCCGGGTAAGCTACCACCGCAATACCTCTCTGCCGCAGTAACGCCAGTACTGGGGCCACCAGTTTGGTGAAAACCCGAGGAGCCGAAGCTAGACCGAAAGGGAGTGCCACGAATTGGTAATGGAGGTCACCTACCGCAAAGCGAAGAAAAATGCTGATGTCGGGGGCAAATGGAAACATGGAGATAGGCGTCCCTGATCCAGAGACGCCAGGAAATCCCACTGATGGAGGGTGGCCACTACCGAGCGAACAGATTCCATCCGGAATTTCCGCGCTTTTACATAGCGGTTCAGGGCCTTCAGGTCCAGAACTGGTCTGACCACCCCCCCCCCCTCCTTTTTTAGAAACCACAAACAGGTTTGAGTAGAAACCTCTCCAATTGAGGTACTGGCACGATCACCCCCAGGTCGGAGAGTGCCTGAACAGCCCCGAAGAGGGCCTCCCGACGCCCCTGCGGGAGTCTCAAGTTCGATGGGAAGAACCTGTCTGGGGGTAGAGTGCTGAACTCTATCCTGTAGCCGGTGGACACCACTTCCCGAACCCACCGGTCGGAAATGCGGGCAGTCCACCGGTCTGCGAACCCCAGAAGACGTCCCTCCACCCGAAGCTCGGGTGGGGGCAACCCATCATGCAGAGGACTTATCTCTTCAGTTTTGCTCTGCCACTGCAGCTTACCGGCCCTGCAGCGGCCTTGCCGGACCGCGCCGCCTTTCCTGCTGCGCCGGGGGCGCGAAAAAAATTCTTCTGACCCGAAGAAACAGGCCCCTGTCTACGGCGAAACTCTCGCCTCCGGGGCTCCGGGAGGAAGGTGCTCTTCCCACCAGTGAAATCTGAGGATTTCATCCAACTGCGATCCGAAAAGACGGCCACCTTGAAAGGGGAGATCCGCCCACTTCTTCAAAACGCTATCCTCAAACGGATAACGGGTGGCAAAATGTTTTGACAATGAGAACGAATGCTGCGGACGCTGCCATTCATGATAGATCAGATGATCAAAGAACTGATCATAAGGGTAGGTCCTAGGAGCCCTGGCAGACCCGCAAACATATGCAGACGTCTGCGACTCACCCTCTTGGTCCAGTCGCAGAGAAGTGCAAATCCCAGAAATAATGGCGGATACCAGCGCTTTTTTGCGCGCTGCCGATACCCCCTGGTGGCCCTCTCCGTCAGAGGGGGCCAGTTCACCTTCAGAAAACTCTACCAAGGTCCCTGTGACCACCGAGGCCATCTCTGGTTCAGAGTCCTCTCCTGAAGAACAGGGGGGAGGAGGGCGCTTCTTAGGGCCCCCTGGAGCGATGCTCGGCTCCAACCGGGGGAGAAATTTAGAAATTTGCCAAACACCGCCCTCAGCTGGTCCAGAAATACCCCCTGCGCAGAACGCGCTGCCGCTGATTCCTCCTCAGCAGGCCCAGCAGGGTAGTCTGCCATCGTTTTCCCAGAATTGGAATTAAATGCAATGAGAAAACCTATTTGAGGCACCCCCACAATGCCGTACACCACCGCCCCACAGAACGCCAGGGAGACCCAGGAGGACTGCACCCGCCACCACCAGCACCCACAGGAAGGCCCAGCTATACTTGCTGTTTTATGCCCAATTGAAGAGCTGCGCTGTCAGAAGCCACACCGTTCCGAAAAGTAAAAACGGCTGTAGCACGTTTTTACAGCATTCAGGGACTCCAATATGGCCGCCGAGGTCATGCACTAGAGGCCGAATACCTGCTGGGGAACGTGGCTACAGTAAAATGGGCGCTCTGCTGTTAACTAGAGGGAAGGCTCCCATAGCGAAAAATGTCCGCGGCTACGGCAAAATGGTGGCGATCCGCCGCAAAATGGCGGCGGGTCGCCGCATGGCAACCCAAGTCCCCAATAGGGGTGCAAGGAGGAAAGGGGGGGGGAGGCACCCCAGGGACCCCCCAACCGGTGGCTACATACCAAACAGATTAGGACACCTGACGCCCCCCCCCCCCAAACGCCTGAAAAGGGGAGAGGGGGGCACTTACTCACCACTCCTGTCGGGCGTAGCGGGTATCCACCCGTTCGCAGAACTTCCACCCCCGCTGGGGCGGGATGCTGCCGGCCAAAAATCAGCTCTGAACCAGACCGCAGACCGGAACCTGGGCGCAAGTGGGGTACCCACAGGCCGCCCGCACGAAACGGGCACGATGCAGCGGGAACCCATACACTGGGACTAGCTTGCATCGGTCGGCCGTGCTGGGGAAAGTACAGGACCAGTAATGATCCTCTATGCCCCAGCCGGCTTCTTGATAGCAGACTTCAGATAGCTTGATAGAAGCAAATAAAAAGAAAGGCAAAATAAAATAAAAGAATGGTCGTCATCCGAACCGCAGGCCCCTTTACAAGGGAGCCAGGTCAACTCCTTGTGACTAGGCATGTTAAAACTGATGGGCTAAGCAGAGTAGGGGGTTTAGGTGGGAAAAGAGAACAGCCCCACGGGAGGGGCCAGCTTGCTTTCTTTCCCTGCCTAGTTAACTCCTAATAGGACAAGCATAAACCCCACGTCATGAAGAGCTGCGTCTGTCAGTGAACGTAGGAGAAAGGGGCTGATGACAGTCCCTTTATCTGAATCCTAAACTGCACTGTAATGAATAACACGAGTCTGTATAGAGACTCCCATTCATTTACAAACTGGCACACAGAGTAAACATGAGCTATTGAGCTATTGGAAAAAAAAAAAAGAATGGACTGGTAAACCCGTCTACCAGCCCCTCCCCACTCTCCATCCTGACAGGTTACCGAGCTCCCGGCTGCAGCCAGCGGGAGCTGATGGAGGGAAAGCCGGCGCCTGAAATCGGTGAGGTAGTTTGGGGGGGGGGGGGGGGGGGACACATTGGAGGGAGAAGGCATTTTTGACAATATGACACAAGTGCAATTGCAGGCTTGGTAAATGGCTTGAACAGTTTGGCTATATGCTCAATGAGGTCTGTATGGACCTGGCCAGCTGGAAGCAGTGCTGTAGTAGTGAAAGAGTTAAAGTAAAAAAAAAAACCTGTTGCAGAGTATCCACCCAGGCCTCCTTATACTTGCAATGTACATGCAAACAGAATCTCTCCCCCTCCTCATGGGCCAGACCGAAGGCAGCAGAAGCCTCCGGTCAATCAAATCCTAGAACGAGGGAACAAGGGGTAAGGCCGAGCCCTGTTTTCTTTGTTCATAGACGCAGGCATAGGGGGTGCCCGCTTGTGTGACCCCATAGAAAGCAGCTAAGGGGGCTCCCCCAGAAGAGGTGATGAGCAGAGCATAACAGGGGGGGGGGGGGGGTTGCACTGTGCAAAACCATTGCAAAGAGCAAGTAAATATAAAATATTTTTTTTTTTAAAAAAGGGATTTTATTAAAACTTATCGTAAAATCCTTTTCTCCGAGTTCACTGAGAGACGCAGCTTCTCCATTACGTGTAGGGTTTTATGCTGGTCTCACTAGGAGTTAACTAGGCAGGGAAAAGAAACAGCTGGCCCCTCCCATGGGGGCCGTCCTCTCTTCCCACATAAAACCCCCTCATAGTAGAGCTTTTCAGGGATCGTGCCAGTGCCTTCAGTGAGAGGCTTCGAGGTTTTTTTTTTTTACTCACATTGCGGTAGTAGCCTACCTGGACGACCTGCTCCTGCGAGCGGAATCCACCTCGGCTCGGGAAGAGAAGGTGAGGATCACAATGACCTGGCTGCAGTGTCTCTATCCCGTCACCTGGAGTATCTGGGCCTGTTTCTGGACTCAGAGTAGGCAAAGGTTTTTCCTTCCTCCAGCCAAGTTGCGGTCACTACAGTCGGCAGTGAAAAAACTTTCCTGTCACACCGACGGTCTTCCTTACGTGGGGGGCTGAGGCTCATGGTCTCGACTTTCGAGGCGATACCATCCGCCCAGAGTCACGCTCGTCTCCTTCAACGAGCAAGTTTGGCTCGGTGGGACAGGTCCCCTCGAACCTTGGACCTTATGATCCGTCTGAGTTCCCAGACCAGGGCGTCTCTCACCTATGGTTCCGGGACTCAGCGTTGATTCAGGGGAAGATGTTCCTGCCCCTTCAGTAGGTGATCGTTACCACGGATGACATTCCTTTGGACTGGGGTGGGGTCCTGGGACAGCTGTCTGCCCAGGGCCGTTGGTCGGCACAAGAGGCTCGCCTCCCCATCAATGTACTGGAGCTGAGAACAATCAGATTGTGCTTTTTTCTCTGGATGAGATTGCAGGGTCGTCCGATTCAAATTCAGTCGAACGATGCCACAGCGGTGGCGTATGTGAACCATCAGGGCGGCACAAGGAGTCCAGCAGCTACGGCAGAGGCAGCAATGGTACTGCGTTGGGCGGAACGTCACGTTCCGGCAATCTCCGCCGTTTACATTCCAGGTGTGAACTGGCAGGCGGACTTTCTCAGTCGCCAGACGCTGGACCAGTCAGTCAGTGAACAATAGGAGAAAACAACCTTTTCAACCCTTTTGTACAGGACTTTGTGGGATAAACAGAAGCCTGGTTGGACAGCTCACATGACTGGGCTAGAAGCATCCAAGGGCACACCTTGATCTAGTGGGATAAGATTGGTAAAAGAGGTGGCCAGTATATCAAGAACAATTTAAAAGATTGTGGCAGCCTTTATAGCTGGAGCTAAATAGTGAATCAAATTTTAAGTTAACCGAGTTAAAATGTAAGTTCTAGACCCCCTGGCATTAGGGATGGAGGAGATTTAGCCCAGATGACCCAGTTTCTAAGCCATTAAAAGATTATGTGATACTTCAGTTAGTCATATTTATTGGACAGAATCACGTAAACAATGAAGGACCATTATTTCTAGAAGTTATTTCGGAACAATTACATGGATCAAAGGGTTGGAGCCCAAACTAGAAAAAAATGCTCTTTTGGACCTATTTAAAACAGAGCTGGTTGTGGAAAAATTGGGGACAATCTGGGTAACTGATCAAAGCATAATCACTTTTACTGCAGATTACAGGAAAGGAAATCACTAATGACTGTGGAAACATCACACTGGACCTTATGCAACTTGGATTCTGTGCCTCTCCACTGTTCCTCCACTCTGGGACCTTGATTTACAAATGAAATGCAAAATGTTCCACAGTCTGAGATGATTCAGGGAGCCATGTAATCTGCTGGTGTTTTATCAAGTTCAAGGTCAGCGCAGCCCTCTACCAGGAAATTCTGGAGCACTTCCCTCAGCTGACCATCTTTATAGAGATGCGGATTTCATTTTCCAGCAGGACTTGGCACCTGCCCACACTGCCAAACGTACCAATACCTGGTTAAATGATCATGGTATCACTGTGCTTGATTGGCCAGAAAACTCTCATGACCTAAACCCCATAGAGAATCTGTGGGATATTTTCAAGAGGAAGATGACACCAGACCAAACAATGCAGATGAGCTGCAAGCCACTATCAAAGAAACCTGGGCTTTCACAACATTTCAGCAGTGCCACAGGCCGATCGCCTCCATGCCACGCAATACAAAAGGAGTCCCAACAAAGTATTGAGTACATACTATACTGTGCATGGCCACCCCTTTCAGTAAGACATTTCTGTAATTACCACTTCAATACCAGGCACGTAACCCCACCCTCCAAGACCAATTTTGAGCTTTCAGTGCTGCCGCATTTTGGACAATTACACGGTTGTGCGACGCTGTACCCGAAAACATTTTCCCCCCCACAAATAGAGCTTTCTTTTGGTGGTATTTGATCACCTCTGGTTTTTATTTTTTGCGCTACAAATAAAAGACCGAAAATTTTGGGGAAAAAAAAAAACACTGGATTTTTTGACTTGCCATAAAATCCATTTCTCACAGTTCATTGTCGGACGCAGCAGCTCTTCATGACATATGGGGTTATCCACCTTATCACTAGGAGTGGACTAGGCAGAACACAGTTCAGCTAAAAGCAGAAAGCCCCTCCCAGGGGGCGGTCCTCACTTGGTATAACCCCTCCCATCCTGCTAAGCACGCTTAGTTCGTAACAAGCAGTACAAACTCAAGAAAAGAGGGGTGGGTGTTGCATCCGTCAATGAACTCAGAGAAATGAATTTTACGGCAAGTCAAAAAATTCAGTTTTCTGTTTCGTTCATTGACGGACGCAGCAGCTCTTCGTGACATATGGGGACATCCCAAAGCAGTGTCAAATCGAGGGGTGGGCAACGTAACAAACCTTCACCCAACAGAAGAGCACTCTTGTGAGAGACTAAACATGCCTGCAAAACCTTGCGGCCAAAAGCAGCATCCGAGGATGCTAAAAACATCAACGTTGTAAAACTTTGAAAGGGAGTGCACAGAGGACCAAATAACCACCTTGCACACTCGAGAGACAGACGTCTGATGTTGGACAGCCTGGGAAGTGCTAAACTCACTGGTAGAGTGAACCGTGACCGAAAAAGGGGGCTCCAGACCCTTAATAGTAAAAGTATGGTTCACCTCCTGTCGATTCAGACGACAACAAGTGGCCAAACGAGGCCGCCAAATCCCTGCATGGACCATCCACGACAAGGGGATGCGTCCGACCCTGAAAGGACCACTGTATAGCCGCAAGGCCCTAACCACATCCAGGGAGTGCAAAGCAACCTCCTAAGGATGAGACGGGCGCAGGCACAGCAAAGGAAGGACAATGCCCTCATTGACATGGAAAAATACCACCTTCGTCAAAAAAAAGGTGATGGGCGCAAGACCGCCTTATCCTCGTAGGACCAGATAAGACCTACAAGAAAGAGCCGCCAACTCAGACACCCGCCGAGCGGGTGTGATCGCTACCAGGAAGGCAACCTTCAGAAGGTAGGCCAGAACCCTACAACGAAAAGAGATTGGGGTACCACCCACCCGCTTCGCGCCAGGCAATCCAAGTCTTCCAGGTGCGGTGGTATATCAGACGTGAAGTGGACCTGCATGCTGATAGCAGGGTGGGAAACACCAATTCGGAGATCCCCCGATCCCCCAATACCTGGGAATCAATAACCAGGCCATTAAAGCCAGAGGGTAAAGCAGAATGCAAGATGCGGCCCTGGAATAACAGGCTTCTCACAAAGGGGGAGTCACCAGGGCTCGTCCAAACACATTGGCGTATCAGGGACGCTGAGGTCAATCTGGCGCTATGAGAATGGTCGGTATTTCCTCTGCTTCTATCCTGCGCAATAGGCGCGGGAGAAGCTTGAGAAGGGAAAAGGCATAGATGAGCTGATACTGGGTCCACGGAGCCACGAGGGCACCCGCTGCATCAGCCAATGGGTCCCTTGCTCTGTTCACGAAGGTCTGTACCTTCCGAGTCTGCCGGGACGCCAGCCGGACCACGTCTGGCGTACCCTACCGCAGACAGATCTGACGGAACACACATCCGGATGCAGGGCCCATTCCCCTTGGTCCAACCTCAGACAACTAAGGCAGTCCGCTAGCCAATTCTCGACGCCTGGACTGTAAACTGTGGAGAACACCGGCACGTGAAGTTCTGCCCACCACAGAACATGAGCCACCATCGAAACAGCAGCCGAGCATCTTGTCCCGCCCTGATGATCCATATATGCCACGGCCGTGGCCTTATCCGACTGAACTCGGACAGGACGACCCTACAGCCTCTCACCGACTAGCGGGAGAGGCAATGCCTGATGGCTCGAAGATCAGGAATGTGTATCCGGACACAAGCCTCCTCCGGGGACTGGCAACCCTACAGCCCTGGCCCCCCCCCCCCCCCAGCCAGCCAGCCAGACTAGCATCCATAGCGACCACCGTCCAAAAGAGGGAAGAAAACGACTTCCCTAAATGCAGGGCCGGGGCCCTCAACCACCAGAGTAGTGAAGATCTGGTCTGACGGTCCAACCTGATAAGCCAACCAGGGATGGACTTGTCCCACTGCAGAAAACATTTTTGTCGCAGAGCATGAGTGTGACACTGAGCATACGGGACCGCTGGAGGACACCAAGAGCCCCAGAACCCACATGCAATCCGCAGGGGGAGCACTTCTGGGACAGCGGGGACAGACCAGCCAACTGAAGCGTCTGTGCTTGGTCGGAGGAAGAAGAAACCTCCATGTGGACTGCATCTAGGATCAGACCCAGAAACTCCAAACGGCGTGACGAAGCCAACACCGAGTGTAGGAGAAGTACTTTACCCCTCAGGGCTGGAGCCGACTCCGCTCGCCAGAGCAGGTCGGCCAGATATAGATCGTGATGCCCCTCAGCCTCAATAGGGCCAGAAGCAGGGCCATGAACTGGCGAAGACCCAAGGCGCAGAAGCCAGGTAAACGGGAGAGCAACGACCTGGTAGTGATGCTCCCTGACCGCCAAAGCACAGGAAACGCTGGTGCAGAGCACATAAGGCGATATGCAGGTGCGCATCCGCCATGTCAAGATAAGACAGGAAAAACTCCCTGGTGAACCATCGTCACCATCATGGTGGCCAGACGCCATCTCGAACCTTCCTACACGTACAAGGTAGTGGAGGGCCACCGGGCCAATACTAGCCAGACCCCGTTCCTCTCTGACCACAAATAGGACGGAATAAACCCGGGGACGTCCCGAGGACGGGACAGGGGTATCTACCCCATGACGAAGCCGGTTCCCAGCCAGACCTGCGGCCTGCCCGGGAGGAGCCGCATACATGGGGCAAAAAACCTGCCCGGAAGACGGGAACGAAATACCATTTTGTACTCAGACAAAATCACCCCGAGCACCCAGCAGACCGAAATTTAGAAAGGTCACCGACCGAAGGCATCCCCACAGCCAAATCATGGATGGGGGCAACCCTTCACGCTAAGGACTTATCTCCTGGCCTGTCGCACCTATGCTGCCAGAGACGCTTCAGCCCACCTGCGGGATCCTGGACGGGCTCTGGGAGCCCTAGCCCGATGGGTGGGAGGAACGAAGGAAAAAATGCTTCTTCTGGGCTGCAAAGGAGTGACCCGTGCAACGGGGCTCTCTACCTCCTAGCGGAAGACAAAAGCTCTTCCCCAATGTAGGATCCTCACCATCCAAAGTGTCGCCAAGAGCCGCCTACCTTAAAAGGCAAGACCGCCAGGGCCTTCATAAAAGACAGGACCCTACCGAAGACCTAGTCAACAAGGTACCAGGTGGGCCGCGTCCAGGGCACAGATATCCAAGCAATGAAGGAGCCAGTCAGCGCGCCACACACAAGCAGGAGAAACATCGCATTAGTAGCTTTGCGGTGCAAAAGCTCAGCCCGTTCAGAGGACGTTTACAACACCCGAGCGGAAGCCAATATATGGTGTATAGCTGACCCTGCCAGAACAGCCCAGATCTGGCGGCAGACTTGGCGCTCCTGTCGGGCCTAAGAATGGAGTGACACCAACCCCCCCCCCCCCCCCAGAGATAGTGGTCGACATTATCAGGCGAGACATAGTGGATTCAATCACGGGCCGCCATGTACAGAAAAGGGGGACTGAGACCGCTCCCAATCCCCGCAGCTCCACTCCAGGTAAGACACGTGGGGGACCCACAGCCACACGGCCGGGCTATGCGGCCGATGGGGAGGGCCCCTCCCTTCAAGGGTCCATCCCGTATCCCCCAAACAGGGAACTCGAGGCCCCCGACAGTGGGAGAAAGGGGCCGCTGCCGGGTGGATCGGTGCCGGCCCGCATGCGAAGCGGGCCAGGCTACAGGACTTCCCGCTACATGAAGTAACATGTCCAAGAACACAGGACATCTGCGATGGTAGATCGAGTTGCTACCCTTTAACCCACGGCTTACACCACTGATCAGGGCGCTGACTGGTGCCTTCCCGTGCGCCGCAGTTACCACCGCATACTCCTCCAAACTAGTCGGGGAAACCAGGGGCACACCATCCAATATCTCAAGGGGGCCCCCCCGTCAGGGTCCGACTCTTCCCAGTGGCAGGAGGGGGGTACGGTCCCCCATACGCCCGAGACCAGGCACCCCCCACCCAAAGACTGCGCAGGACTTCCACAGGAGGGTAACCCTGGGGGGACTTGCCACCTGCCCGCTCCCTCCTTCTGAAAGGAGCCGTGTCTGCCGCTGCTGCTGCCCACCGCTGCATGCTGCCTTCACCATGCACGTGCAGCTGCCAAAGCAGACCTGTGCACACCAAAGAGTCCCCCAACCCATGTAGGGACAGGGCTGTGACCAGTACCTTAGCCATTATGCGGGGGGGGGAACCAGCGCCAAAGGGACAGGGAACCGCCCCCCCCACATACAGGTCGGACTGAACACCTGGGCCACCGCAAGATGGCTGCCAAAACACACGGCCGGCCACAACAAAATGGCTGCCGCGATCAGCAATAGAGGCCAAACATGTGGCCGGCTACGGGAAAATGGCGGCCGGACCACAGCCAAAGGTAAGGGGCGTCACTAATAACCCCCACGGCACAGGAAACCCCCGGAGGTGGGAAAGGACAGCGGTAGTGCAGCACGGGGGGGGGGGGAATGGAACAAGACCCGTCCGCCTGAACCCCCCGCACCCCAAAGGGAGCAGTATCCCACAGGTGGAGCGAGTATCCCACCTGACAGACCTGCCACACCCGCTACTCCAGGGGGAGCTGCTGGCCAAAGCGACACCCGTGACCCGGGCCCGACACCCGGTCTTAAGTGGGCCGGCAGGACGTTTAACCCGCAGGCCGCCCCGCACGGAACGGGGCCCGACGCGGCCAACCCAGCGCATAGCTAAAGTCGGCTCGCATCCGTTGGCTGCGCTGGGGAGACAACCTGGATCTAGGATATCCAGCCTGTCACCCAGCAGGCTACTTGACTTAAGTCTTCATCAGAAGCAAAAATTCTTAAAAACATAAAAAACAGGGACAGGGAGCCAAGTTCTGCTCCTTGCACTAGGCAGAAAAAACTTAGCAGGGTGGAGGGGTTATGCCAAGTGAGGACCGCCCCCTGGGAGGGGTTGTGTCTGCTTTTAACTGAACTCTGTTCTGCCTAGTACACTCCTAGTGATAAGGTGGATAACCCCATATGTCATGAAGAGCTGCTGCGTCCGTCAATGAATGAAATAGAAAGTGTTTTTGTCACAAAACTTTGTAAATAAGTACATTTTCTCCATCATTGATGGGCATTGATGAGGCAGTACTGAGGTGGCACGGATGATGAGGCACTTACATGCAAGCACTGATAGGCAGCAATGAGATTGCACCGTAAGGTGGTCATTCCCTGGTGATCCTGGGTGGCATCTGAAATGGGCACTGAGTGCCATCCATGTTAGGCATTGTGACCCTAACCTGGTTGTCTAGAGTGGGCTCCCTGGTGGTCCTGGGTGGTGATCTACGGGGGGGGGGGGGGGGCCAGCACTGAAACAATCTGCAGACCCGAG
>BLSH010090785.1:164013-184996 GCA_018402905.1 Glandirana rugosa
TTGACCACGAAGAATAGGTTTTTTTTTTTTTCCTTTTCTCTGAGTTCATTGACGGACGCAGCCTCTATTCTTGACGTGTGTTTATGCACCTTTCACTAGGGGGCAGTCCTCATTTGGCATAACCCCTCCTGCCCTGCTCAGCAACTCAGCTCGTAACAAGCAGTACAAACTCAACAAAACAGGGGTGGGTGCTGCATCAGTCAATGAACTCAGAGAAAAGGATTTTACGGTAAGGCAAAAAATCCTATTTTCTCAATCGTTCATCGACAGACGCAGCCTCTATTCTATGTGGACATAACAAGGAAAAAGGCGCACAGTGTGGAAAGGAACTCTCCAATACTTACAATACCAGTAATAAGGCACAGGGAATGGAGGGGGAGGGGAGAAACAGAGAGGGAAGCACCAGTTCACAGGTAGAAGCTGCACTCTAGTGGGGAAGCCGCTGGCCACTGTGAAAAACAAACAAGGACAGAGGCGCTTCTAAGTGCAGACTGTAAAACATTTTAATAACATCTTTAAAATCTAGAGCATGGCAACTCACAAAGGCATCTATTAAAAGTGCATGTAAGTGGTCCCAAGAGGGAACGTCAACAGCTCACCGTCCCCACCGTGGGGACGGTGAGCTGTTGACGTTGTGAGTTGCCATGCTCTAGATTTTAAAGATGTTATTAAAATGTTTTACAGTCTGCACTTAGAAGCGCCTCTGTCCTTGTTTGTCTATTCTATGTGGGGATGTCCCAAAGCAGTGTCACAATGAGGGGTGGGCAACAACAACAGTAGCAAACAAGAGAGTTCTCCGGGAGGTGCCAGACGCCCCTCACACCACCGCCTGCAAAACTTTGCAGCCAAAAGCAGCATCTGAAGATGCTGCAACATCAACTCTTGGGAAAAGTGCACGAGGTCCAAGTGGTTGCCTTGCACACCTGAGAAACCGACACATGGTGCCAGAAAGCCAAAGAAGTACTAATAGCCCTGGTAGAGTGAGTAGTGACCGGAAAGGGGGCTCCTGGCGCCGAACAGCATACGCACGGGTCACCGTCTGTCGTATCAAACGGGAAATGGTGGCCGACGAGGCCGCCATCCCCCTTGCGCAGACCATCCCACGTGACAAAAAGTGCATCGGACCTCCGAAAAGAGGCCGTGGCTGTAATACACCCGCAGAGCCCTAACCACATCCAGGGAGTGCAAAGCATCTTCCTTAGGATGAGACGGGCGCGGACACAGTGAAGGGAGGACAATGTCCTCATTGATGTGAAAAGAAGAGACCACCTTCGGTAAGGAGGAAGGAGAGGGGCGCAAAACCGACTTGTCCCTATGTAGGACCAAGTACGGGGACCTACAGGACAGAGCCACCAGCTCAGACACCCGCCTAGCGGATGTTATCGCCACCAGAAAGGCCACTTTCTGCGAGAGCAGCTGCAGGGAAATTTCCCTGATATTTTCGAAAAGGCGGCTTCTGAAGCACTGAAAGGACCAGATTAAGGTCCAAAGGCGACCGTACCTGGTGAGCGACATGACAAACCCCCTGGACAAAAGGTACGAATCAAGGAATGCATCGCCAAGGGACGCTGAAAAAGAATCGCCAGGGCAGAAATCTGCCCCTTAAGCGTGCTCAATGCCAACTTGTGATCTAGGCCTTGCTGAAGGAAGGCCAGCACCCGAGCCACTGAGAAAGAACGGGGGTTCCATCCCCTCGCCCCAGGCAATGTAAGCTTTCCAGGTGCGGTGATAGATTTTACGCGAAGTGGCCTTACGCACCTTGAGCATAGTGGGAATGACAGACTCAGAGTCTCCTATCTTAACACCTGGGACTCAATAGCTAGGCCGTTCTAGCCAGCGAGGGTAAAGCAGGGTGCAAGATGCGTCCCTGTGAAAGTAGGTCCTCGCGAAGCGGGAGCCGCCAGGGAACATCGACCACCATCCGCACCATGTCAGCGTACCAAGGACGCCCAGGCCAATCTGGTGTTACCAGAATGGTTGGAATCCCTTCCGCCTCTATCCTGCGCAGCAGGCGCGGGAGTAGCGGAAGTGGAGGGAAGGCATAGAGCAATCAGTACCGAGACCATGGAGCCACAAGGGCATCCGCCGCATCTGCCAGCGAATCCCTTGTTCTGCTCACGAAGGCCTGCACCTTCCAGTTGAGCCTGGATGCCAGGAGGCCCACGTCTGGTGTACCCTACCTTTGACAAATCTGGCGGAACACCTCCGAGTGCAGGGGCCACTCTCCCTGATCCAGCCTCAGGTGATTGAGGTAGTCCGCCTGTCTGCCACTTCTCGACGCCCGGGATGTGAACGGCGGAGATTGCCGGCACGTGAAGCTCTGCCCACCACAGAATGTGGGCTACTTCTGACGCAGCTGCCGCGTTCCTCGTTCCTTACGTGATTCACGTAAGCCACAGCTGTGGCGTTGTCTGACTGGACCCGAGCAGGACGCCCGTGCAACCTCCCCGACCAGTAGGAGAGGCAAACCCTGATCACTCAAAGTTCCAGCACATTGATTTTCTAAGACGGGACTCTTCCGGGGACCAGCAACCCTGGGTCGACAAACAGCCCCAGGACCCCCCCCCCCCCCCCAGCCGTATAGGCTGGCATCCGCCGTGACCACCTTCCATTCCACGGGTGGAAATTACCTCCCCAGCACCAAGGCTGTCCGCCGCCACCGGGCGAGGGAAACCGGGTCCAGTGATCCAACCCGATTACCGGATCCAGAGATAGCGGAGACTTGTCCCACCGCAGAATCCCAGTATTGCTTGCTGCAGGGACCGGGTCAGACTCTGGGCATAGGGCACCGCCTCAAAGGTGGGGACCGTCAGCCCCAACATCCTCATGCAAAAATCTGAGAAAGGACCACCGCTGGGACAGCAGGGCCCGCACGGCGGAGCGTCAACACCTTGGCGGCAGCGAGAACCACCTTCACCCGCTCCATATCCAGGGCCAGGCCCAGATATTCAAACCTGTGCAACGGAGTCAGAAGAGACTTCGGAAGGTTGATCACCCAGCCGAAGTCCCGCAGGAAACCGAGGGCGATGTCCGCACTGTCCTTTCAAGGCTGAGGCCAACTCCGCCCACAGGAGGTGGTCGTCGAGATACGCCAGCACTGCTATGCCCCTCTGCGGCAACAGAGCTAGCACTGTGGCCAGACGGAACGGAAGGGCAACAAACTGGTAGTGGAGATCCCCTACCGCAAAGCGCAGAAAGCACCGGTGGCGCACACATATGGGTACATGCAGATACGCGTCCTTGATGTCTAAGGAGGACAAGTCGTCTCCCTGACAAAGCAACGCCACCACAGAGCGGACAGATTCCATTCTGAATTTCCGCGCCCTCACAAAGAGGTTGAGAGCCTTCAGGTCCAAGACAAGCCTGACCCCATCTTTTTTCGGAAACCACAAAAAGATTTGAATAAAAACCGCGGAAACGTTCTGCAGAGGGGACCGGAACAATCACCCCCTGATGGAGCAGGACTTGCACGGCCCCAAACAATGCCTGCCGTCGCCCCGGGGGAAGCCTCAGATTGGAGGCGAAGAACCTGTCCGGGGCCTGGGTACGAAACTATCCTGTACCCGGACTAAACCACCTCCCGCACCCAGAGATCCGAGATGTGAGAGGTCCACAGGTCCGCGAAACGCAAGAGCCGTCCCCCCATTCGAATCACGGATGGGGACGACTTCTCCGCCTTACGCTGCCAGGGACGCTTCTGGCCCCCCGCGGGCTGAGAGACCTTGTTCGAGGCACGTGGTGCACGAAAAAAACCTCGAGTAGGGAAGGAAGGGCCCGACCTGCGCCAGGGCTCCTTGCCCCTTCTAGGCTCCGGGAGGAATGTACTCTTCCCCCCAGTGTAATCCTTCATGATCTCATCCAGGGAGGCCCCAAAGAGACGACCACCTTCAAATGGCATATCCGTCAGGCCCTTCTTTGACGCCTGGTCCCCCGACCAACATCTAAGCCACAGCAGACGTCTAATGATGACTGCGAACATGGACAGTTTTGACAGCATGGGAGCCATGTAGAGGGTCGCATCACAGAGGTACTCAAGACCCTGAATCAGCTGGCCCGCCATCTGCACAGGTTCCGGAGGGGCCTGGAGATCTTCCAAAGCCCGGTGCACGATGGCCGCCAATTCCGTAAGCGCCTGTGCCACCAGCGCCGGCCACATGGCCGACACCACGACCAGGAACATTGCCATGGACACCGCCCTCAGTCCTCCTATCGGCCGGGTCCTTGAATGATGGAGAGCCTTCCATCGGAATAGTGGTCGCCTTGTTCAGGCAGGTCCACCGTCGGAGACGTCAACTTCTGCAACAGGGTACCCTCAAAGGGATAACGCATAGAAAAATGTTTAGGCATGTCGAATAAACCCCGAGGTAGTTGCCACTCCTTGTAAACAAACTGATCAAAGTACGACAAATAAGGGAATACCTTAGGAGATCGGGCCGGCCTATGCGACCCAAAAGCATACGGCGCACCCTGTGCCGCAGCGGGGCCCAGCTTCAGCATCTCACGGACCGCTGAGACAAATGAGCCCACCAGAGCCCGTTCAAGAGCCGCGGTGGCCCCCGAGGGCTACTCCTCATCAGAGGGGTCCCCGAGCTCACCTTCCAACAGCTCCAGGGGGCACCCCGACACCACGGAGCCCCCCTAAGGCTCCGAGTCCTCGCGAGAGGACAGGGGCGGGTGGTAGTTTTCTCGCCACCACACGGTCACGGATTGGCTCCACCCGGTAGAAGAATCCTTGCAGGATGGCTATCAATTTGTCCAGCGGAACCACAGGTCCCAGCGCTCCCTGGTCCCCACCGGAGACACCTGGCTGGGAAGCACCTGCTTCAGCCGCCATTGCACCGCACCCCGGAAGACACCAGCCGGCCAAACCGGACTATGCGTCCCACACCACCACCCTTAAGCTGTCGCACTAGGGCCCCAGAGGCTCCCAGGAGGACTCACCCCATCGACCCGGGTGCTGCTGCTAGCGCTGCTGTAGCTGCCTGTAACCACCGCTACCGCTGCTCGCTCTGCGCCCCCCACGTGTAGGAAGACTCTTCCAGCCTGATCCGGCGCCATGAGAACCAGGACCGCCCACTCCAGCCAGCGTATCTGAGACAGGATACGGAGGACCACGCAAAAATGGCCGCCGTATGCACTAGAGGCCAACTACCGCAAAATGGCGGCCATGCACAACACGCAGCCGGCTACAGGAAAATGGCGGCCGTGCACAACACACGGCCACCTACAGGAAAACGGCGGCCCGTACTGACATGCCGATCGCCCGCAGCCCACCCAGGGGAATGCAGCCAGTTAGGGGGAGGGGGTGGGGGGAGGGAAGAGGGCACTACTAGAGGGTAGGAAGGATCAGTCACCCAGCCGGCTACTTGATTGCATTCTTCATCAGAAGTCTTGGAAAAAGAAAAAAAATGGGGAACCGCAGATCCCAGCAGGGAGTCAGGTCCTAATCCTTGCACTAGGCAGAAAAAACTGAGTTACTCAACAGGGCAGGAGGGGTTATGCCAAGTGAGGACTGCCCCCTGGGAGGGGCTGTGTCTGCTTTTAGCTGAACTACAATTTGCATAGTCCATTCCTAGTGAAAGGTGCATAAACCCATATGTCAAGAATAGAGGCTGCGTCTGTCAATGAACGATTGAGAAAACACTTTCGAATTTGAATGCAAAAAAACACGCTATACTGCCCAAATGTTTGGTTAAATATAAAAGATGATCCCATGCTGAGTACATAAACACCAAACATGAAAGGCTTTAAAAAATATGCACACCCGTGCAGCGGCGACAAACTATATACGTTTTTAAAAGCCTTTACAGGTTACCACTTTAGATTTGCGGAGGAGCTCTACTGCTAGAATTACTGCCCTTTTTCTGACATTTATGGTGATACCTCACATGCATGGTGCAATTGCTGTTTACATATGACACGAGACCGACGCTTGTGTTCACCTTTGAGCACGTGCACGGGGGGACAAGGGGGCATTTTATTTTATTTTTACACTGTCCCTTCCATTATTTTTTTTTATCATATTTATTGTGCGCACAGTGAATTTAAATATCCCCTATGATAAAAACAGGTAGTGTTGCTAATTTTTTTTTACATTTGGGGTCTATTAGACTAGATCTCTCCTCAAACCTTAAAGCATCTGACCACACCAAGATCAGTGTGATAAGATGCTTTCCCAATGGCGCTTTTTATATCCGGCGAAACTGTAGCCATGAAGTGCTCGTAGCCTCCGGTTTCTTAGGCCGTAGAGATTGGAGCCAGTCTTCGATCAGCTCTATGGTCAGCTGACGGAACCACCGGCTGCATTTTCGCATTGCCCGGTGGGACAGGAGAGCCTGAGAAAACCACTCAAAGACCAGCAACATACTAATACACCGCTGGTCCTTGTTGGGCATATGCTGTAATGTTTTTTTTTCATGCAGCCTGTGGGTTAAATGAAAAAATTATAAAGAATCAGTGGGTATGCATAGCCCTTTTTTAAAAATATATACCAGAGCTGCCCCTATGCTCCGGTATATATGCTCTTCTTTTAACTGGTGGTGAAATCACCTCCAACAGTGTCTGCTTTATGTATGCTGGAAGCAAACACTGTTGCTGTTACAATAAATCAGTGCTGCAGCTGAATGGCATACCTGAAAAGCAAAAGTCGATTAATTTAACACAGTAACATAAAAAAATTACATTCCTGCCAAGAAGAAAACAAAGCATTACAGAAAACATTAAATACCTGCAAAGAAAACATGATAAAAAACAGTAACAAAACATTACAGGTATGCATAAAAAAATATAGAGAAAGCAATAGAGTAGAGAGTAGAGAGTAGAGAGAAAATAGAGATAGAAAAAGAAACTTACAACAGTATTTGGCTTATTTTGGGGGGGGGGGGGGGGTTTATAATTTTTTTTTTTTTTTTTTTTTTAAGTTTTACTTTTTTTGGCACGCTTTTTTTTAGAACAGTAAAAGGTTAGGGTCTCTAAAAATGTGGTGACATCTTTGGAGACCCTGTGACAGTGTGCTCTATTCCTGTGTAGTGCTGTACCCTACGCCAATACTCTAGTGTATGGTAGCGCTGGAAACCGTCACCGATGCAAAGACCAGGCTGGTCAGGACAGGAGGGACAATAAAAGCGGGTGTCGCGCCTGTATACGGATCATCGGCAGACACGTTTTTTGGGGTGAGCTCGGTTGGTAGGGTTACCAGGAGCGGCATGCAGACAATGCGGCCCATGCAGCCGGCTCACTATATTTGGATTAGGAACATGGGGTGCAGCACCATCTGAAAAAATAGGATTTTATTAAGAACTTACCGTAAAATCCTTTTCTCTGTGTTCACTGACAGACGCAGCCCTTCATTGACAAGTGGGGTTTATGCACATCCTGCTAGGAGTAGACTAGGCAAATAGAAAAAAAAGCAAGCTGACCCCTCCCAGGGGGCCGTCCTCACTCCAGCATATTACCCCCCAGCTCTGCATAGCATATCAGTTCGTAACAAGCCGTACAAACGCAACAGAGGGGAGGGTGCTGCATCTGTCAGTGAACTCATGGAAAAGGATTTTACGGTAAGTTCTTAAAATCCTATTTTCTCCTACTTTCACTGACAGACGCAGCCCTTCAATGACAAGTGGGGATGTCCCAAAGCAGTGTCATTCAAGAGGGGTGGGTAAAGAATAACTGTACCCAACAGAATCCTGTCAGGAGGCGCCAGCTGCGCCTACACCGCCGCCTGTAAAACTTAACGGCCAAAAGCAGCATCCGCGGATTCTGACACATCAACTGTGTAAAACTTAGCAAAATTGTGCACCGAGGCCCATGTAGCCGCCTTGCACACCTGGAACACCAAAGCCTGGTGTCTGAAAGCCCAGGAAGTGCTAACTGCCCTGGTGGAATGAGCCGTGACTGGAAAAGGGGGGGGATTTTGCCCCGAACAGTATACGTCACGGTCTGTCTGATGCAACGGGAGACAGTAGCCGACGAGGCCGCCAGCCCTTTCGCGGGCCTCCTGTCAACACAAAACGCATCAGACTTCCGGAAAGAAGCTGTAGCCGCCAAATACACCCCGCAAAGCCCTCACGACATCCAGAGAATGCAACTCTGCATTCTGCATTGTAATACTGACATGAAAGCACACACATGGGTTGAACTTGATGGACTCGAGTCTTTTTTCAACCTCACTATATAACTCAATCTCCTTGGGATGCGACGGGTGCGGACTTGAGGGGGAACAATATCCTCAATGTGAAAAGAGGAAACCACCTTCGGAAGGAACGAAGGTGAAGGTCGCAGGACCACCCTATCCTTATGAAGGACCGAGTAGGGAGACCTACATGACGCCGCCAACTTAAACACCCGCCTAGCGGATGCAATGGCCACCAAGAAAGCCACTTTTTGTGGCAGCAATTGTAAGGGAATAGCCCCGATTTTCTCATATGACGGTTTCTGCAGTACAGAAAGTACCAAATTCAAATCCCACGGCATCAAATGCGACCACACCTGAGGAGCCACATGGCGTACACCCTGTACAAATGTACCCATTAACGAATGTGACCCTAAAGGGCGTTGAAAAAACACCAGAGTCGAAATCTGACCCTTGAGTGCACTCAATGCCAATTTGTTATCCAGGCCTTGCTGCAAGAAGGCCAGCACCCGGGACACAACGTAAGAGCGGGGGTTCCATCCCCCCCGCCCCACACCAGGCAATATAGGCCTTCCAGGTGCGATGATATATCTTGCATGAAGTACACTTGCACGCCTTAAGCATGGTAGGGATCACGGAGTCAGAGATGCCCCTATCCCTCAACACCTGGGACAATAGCCAAGCCGTCAAAGCCAGTGAGGGTAAAGCAGGGTGCAGGATGGGTCCCTGTGACAGCAGCTCTTCGTGTAGCGGGAGACACCAGGGGACATCTGTCACCATCAGCGCCACGTCGGCGTACCAAGGGCGCCAAGGCCAATCCGTAGCTACCAGGATTGTCGGGATCCCCTCCGCTTCTACCCTGCGCAGTAGCCGCGGTAGAAGCTTGAGAGGGAAAGCGTACACGAGCCGGTACCAACCCCAAAGCGCTACTAACGCGTCCGTGGCGGCCGCCAACGGATCCCTTGTTCTGCACACGAAGGTCTGCACCTTGTGACTGAACCTGGACACCATTAGGTCCACGTCTGGCGTGCCCCACCTGTGGCAAATCTGACGGAACACCTCTGGATGTAGGGACCATTTCCCCTGATCCAGCGTCTGGCGACTGAGGAAGTCCACCTGCCAATTTTCTACACCCCGAATGTAAATGGCGGAGATTGCAGGCACATGAAGTTTTGCCCATCTCAGAATGCGAGCAGCTTCCGCAGCTGCTACCGAGCTCCTCATTCCGCCCTGATGGTTCACGTACGCCACTGCCGTGGTGTTGTCCGACTGAACCCGAACCGGAAGGCCGCGCAGCCTTACTGTCCAGTGGGAGAGGCAGAGCCTGATTGCCCTCAGCTCCAGCACATTTATCGGAAGGCGGGATTCCTGCGCCGACCAACAGCCCTGAGCAGACAGCTCAAATTCGATGGGAAGAACCTGTCTGGGGGTAGAGTGCTGAACTCTATCTTGTATCCGGAGGACACCACTTCCTGCACCCACCGGTCAGAAATGCAGGCAGTCCACCAGTCTGCGAACCCCAGCAGTAGGCCCCCCACCCGAGAGTCGGGTGGGGGCATCCCATCATGCGGATGAGGACTTTTCCTCCGTCTTTTCGTTCTTGCGCTGCCAGGGCAACTTACCGGACCCGAGGCAGACTTGCCGTGCCTAGAGCCCTTGCCCACTGCACCGGGCACACGAAAAAACCGCTTGTGACCCGAAGAAGCAGGACCCTGCTTACGGCAGAATTCCCGCCGCCTGGGCTCCGGGAGAAAGGTACTCTTCCCCCCGGTGAAATCCTTAATGATTTCATCCAATTGTGCCCCAAAGAGCCGACCACCCTGAAAGGGAAGATCCGTGAGGCCCTTTTTGGATGTGTGGTCACCCGACCAACAGCGTAACCACAGCACCCGCCTGATAATGACTGCAAAAACAGACATCTTAGACAGCATGGGAAGCAGGTCCAAAGCTGCGTCACACAGGTACCAGAGAACCTGTATCAGATGGTCCGGCCACTGTGAAGCCTCAGGCGAACACCCGCAGCTCAACTCGTTGTGCAACTCAGTCGCACACTCAGTAAGGGATTGCGCCACCATGGCCGACGCCAGAGCTGGTCTCATGGCTGACCCCGCCACCAAGAACAGTGCCTTGGATACCGCCTCCGTTCACCTATCGGCCGGATCCTTAAAAGAGGGAGACCCCTCCAAGGGGATGTTAGTTGCCTTATTCAGGCGAGCCACTGGAGGGTCCACCGCGGGGCAAGCCCACTTCTGCACAAAAAACTCTCCTCAAAGGGATAGTGCACAGCGAAACGTTTGGGCAATGAAAAGGAATTCTGCGGACGCTGCCATTCCTTATAGACCAGCTGGTCAAAAAATTGATCATAAGGATATGCCCTAGGGGACCGAGACGGCTTAAAGGACCCACAAACGTAGGCAGTCTCATGCGACTCCCCGGCCTGGTCCAGCCGCAAAGACGCACGGATATCGGTGATCAGGGAGGCCCCCAGCACCCTCTCGCGCGCTACTGAGGCCCCCTGTTCTTCCTCACCATCCAAGGGCTCCAGTTCACCATCTGAGAGCTCCACGGGGGTCCCCGTGACCACGGAGGCCCCTTCCGGTTCAGAATCCTCCCCTGGAGGGGGGGGGGGGCTTTTTAGCCACCCCCTTAGCATGGCTCGGCACCTCCCGGGGGAAAAACTCCCCAATATGGGCTTTAACTGATCCAGGGGAACCAGAGGACCCAGCGCAGGTTGCGCTTCCACAGACCCCTCCGGAGAAGAACCCGCAGGTTCAGCCGCCATTGCGCCACCGAAACACTTGCTAGGCCAATAGGCCCTGACACCCATACAATGCAGCCCCACCACTGCCCCACAGAGCAACCGGGAGAATACCCAGGAGGACTGCACCCACCGCTACCAACACCCCAGGAGAGCCAGCTATACTTGCTGTGTAATAATTGCCCTTCCAGCGATGCGTCCCCATATGAGTGCTGACCGCCTGTCAGGAGCCGTCACCGCCACTGCCTTCCACGCGGTCCCAGAGGAAGAGAGGAAGAAACAGCGCCAGCCGCACGTTTTCTTCAGCAGGCACATAAAACATGGCCGCCGAGCGGTCACAAGAAGCCGAAGTATGCTCCACACAGGCCGCGACTATGGCAAAATGGCCGCCGAGCCACCACTAGAAGCCAAAATAGCCCACAAAATGGCCGCGGGTATGGCAAAATGGCGGGGGGGAGTGAACCTGTATCCCTAAACCCTCCACCGGCCGGCATAGTCCGGAAATTGCCCAGCCCCACCCCCCTCCGCACCCCGGGGGGGGCGTCACTCACCAATCCGACGGGCGTAGTGGGTAGCCACCAAGTAGCAGACCTTCCTCCCATCAGGTGGGGAGGGATGCTGCAGGCCAAGCGCCCCCGGACGCGAGCATAGCCCGGTTACTGGACGCAAGTGGGGGTCACCCACTAGACTCCTGCACGGAATGTGGTACGATGCGGCGGACCCCGCCAAGGCTAAGGGTGACTCGCATCGGTCAGCCGTGATGGGGAAATTCCAGGATTCGAGATATCCTCTATGCCCCAGCCGGCTACTTGATAGTAGTCTTCATCAGATAGCTTGAAAAAGCAAAAAGAAAAAAAATTGGGGAACCGCAGGTCCCAGCAGGGAACCAGGTCTAACTCCTTGCACTAGGCATTAAAAAACTGATGTGCTATGCAGAGCTGGGGGGTTGTATGCTGGAGTGAGGACACCCCCCTGCGAGGGGTCAGCTTGCTTTTTTTCTATTTGCTTAGTCTACTCCTAGTAGGATATGCATAAATCCCACTTGTCAATGAAGGGCTGCGTCTGTCAGTGAATGTAGGGGAAATGCTCCATTTGTGTGAAAAAAAGGACGAAAATTTCATATGGGTACAGTGTTGCATGACTGAGCAATTGTCATTCAAAATGTGAGCGCACTGAAAGCTGAAAATTGGTCTGGTTAAGAAGGGGGTTTAAGTGCCCCGTGGTCAAGTGGTTAAGGTGAAGACAGCATATATACATGCAAGACTTGTATATGGAGATTTGTTTCATCCCTGTGTATCACCTGAGGCTGTTCACTTCACTGAGTATACGGAGGGTTTACATCCACAGAGATTGCATTAAAATAATACTGAAGTCTTCTTTTTTTCTTCTTTAAAAAAAAAAAAAAAAAACAAACATGTCAAACTTACCTTCTCTGTGCAATTTTGCACAGAGCAGCCTGGATGCTCCTCTTCTTGGGTCCATCCCTCCTGTCGAGTACCCCCACAGTAAGCAGCTTGCTATGGGGGCACCGGAGCCGAGCCGCAGCTAAGTGTGTCCATTCAGACACGGAGCCGCGGTTCAACCTTGCCCTCTCTCCCCTGATTGCCTAACTGAATGATTGACAGCAGCAGGAGCCAAACAGGAGGGAGAGTCCCGGGCAGCCAAGGCACTCAATGCACAGTGCTGGAGGAAGATTGGGCTCAGATAAATATTGAGGGTGCTGCTGCACACAGGTTTTTCATCTTAATGCATTAGGATAAAAAAATCTTCTGCCTGTAAGGGTAAAAAACCTTTTACCTTTACCACCAAGTCTGGAAGGGATTTTTCCCTCCCATTTAGCAAAATTGGCAACTGCTACCAGCGAGTTCTTTTTAAATGTCTTTGAACCAGAGCTGCAGAAGTTGTGAGATTGAACGTTGATACCAGTATGCTTTCGAACTTAGCTACCTTCGCTACGCGACTACTAGACTGAAAATATGGTATAGAGCAGGTGATTTAGAACAACAGTAACAAAATTTTAAACACTACGAAACAAAACGGTACCCTCAAACTTCTACTCACTTGTAGTCTGCAGGTGGCTTAAAGTCTGGATTCAACCCCACCATCTCTGTGATCAGGTTGTGACGCTCCTCTTCCAATTTCTTTCGTGTCCTGAACTCACGTGTGTTGAGACGCTTCCCCTCACTATTATAAATGGGTTCAGGAGATGGCGATCTGTATGGAGGGAGAATGTAAGATGTAAAAAAGAAAACATGCAAGACAGTGGCTGGAACGTTCTCTAGTTTCCAGCCTGTATATACCCATTGTAACATTTTGCTGCAAGTATTTTCATACTGAGGCCACTTAATCACCCTCCACCATCTGGGTGGGTTACCCCTTTTTTCTCAGAAAAATACTTGCAGTGTAAGTACAAAACCCGTTGGGGTTCTTCGCATTCAGCAGAAATACGTGAGACAATGTTTGCAGCATTTTCTCAGTAGCAGTATGGCCTATACCATGGCATGAAGGTTTATGAGTGACCTGCAACATACAAGTCATTAGTAATGCTAGTTTTTAAGTAACTTACTAAACTGATTACACTAATTTTAGAAGCAGCGTTGACTTTTCCACTATATCAGTTTACACTATAGCTATTTATTCTAACTTCAGGTTGCAGAACAGAAAGCAGTAAAATGAAATGGTCTTAATTGTTAAATATAATCAGTCAAATCATATTGTAAGGCTCTGTGTTGGGCCCTATACTAAAAGAGCAATGCACTGGGGACAAAAATACAAGCTAAAAATATGAGCTAGTGCAAGATAAAAGAAAACTTTAGCTACTAGAGAGAAAAGTCAGCAGGTTAATTATGTAAAATGTAATTAAATCTACCAGATATTCAAATTAGAGGACTGTTTCAAGGAAAAAATCATTAGCATTATACAATTTTGCTCACAAACCTTATTAAAATGGGCCACAATAGTTAAATCCTGTTTCATGAAGTACAAAGGTTGTTAACCGTTGAAAACGAAAAGGGTTGGTTAACCTTGCCAATACTGGCTTCTCCGGCAAATTACCACAAATTGAGTAGAGAACAGGGTAAAGTTAAAGTTATTTGAATAACCATATAGATTTAGGATATTCCCCATAAAGTTGTGCCTTTATTGACACATACTGAAGTCAAATGGAAAGGCTGCTGAAGACATTTGAAAGAAGTTTCATTGAAAAGAAAGCAGTTATTGGTTAAGAATTTCAGTTGTAGGTGACTGGGAAAGCAAGCTACTGTTGAATATTACGATGATAAATGGTATGTCACATTTAGGACCAAATGTAAACCTTTATTGCTACAATAGGGCCATTGACAAGTACACACACACACACAAACACTGATTGCGTGCAAAATAACGCACTCTAGTTTGATGCCTCAAAAAAGAAAAAAAAAAAAAATCTTTCCAAATTCAGTTGCATTGCTCCACTGACAAGTAACCAAAAGCTGTATTTATATATAAAAAAAAAAAATGCGTGGATGGCTGTATTGTGACTAATGAAGAGCCAAGAAAAAGCAGATCAGGTTTAACTTACTGTTTAACGCAGCAGACACTACTAGTAAATAGAATTATCCAATAGTTACCTACTTTCTTAATTTTAGCTCAATTAATGAAAATAGCCAATTACAATTAATTGGTGTTAAAACTAAGTGAAAGACAAGTGAAATGAAAAAAACGTGCCCAACTGGCATAGACAGATTATATACAGATTCTTCCATTGTGCAAAACTACAAATTCCAACTTGATGTACAGTTGTGCTCAAAAGTTTGCATACCCTGGCAGAAATAGTGACATTATGGCAATAATATTGAAAATATTACTCATCGTGCCAAAAGATGGTCTTAAAGGATAGTAATCATACGAAGCCCATTTATTACCACAGTTGTTTGGCTCATTTTTAAATCAGAAATCACCCAAATGGCCCTGGAGTTCACCCTGGAATGTTTGACCTTGGTACAGACACACTAGTTGCTATGTAACTATTGATAAGGTGACACAGAGGTTAAAATGGCAATTAAAAGGTTAATTTCCCACATCTGTGGTGCTTTAAATTGCAATTAGTGCCTGTGCATAAATTGGTAATAAGTTTGCTAACATGAATGCGCTGAGCAGACTAGATACTGAGCCATGGGGAGCAGAAAAGCTGTCAAAAGACCTGCGTAACAAGGTAAAGGCATTTATAAAGATGGAAAAGGATATAAAGATATCCAAAGCCTTAAAGTGGTTGTAAACCCGAAAAACACAAATTAATCTAATCAGTTAAATAGATATCAACTATACTAAGCATTTAAGCTTAGTTTGGCAACTTGAAGCAATCCCCTTTTCCAGAAATCCTCCCTGCTCTTCTCAACAGCATAAACCTGTCAAGCAGAAAATGTGTGTGCGCCACTCCCTCTGTCCTGTGAGGGACAGTATCGGTTCACACTAGTTTGATGACCGACATCGCATTTGATGCACACCACAGTGCTGTTCACACATTACATGCAATGTCTGTGCGATGGCTGAAATCGCAACTCATTCACACCAAAATGGTGCAGGACCCTTTTTTTGGTCCGCACTGGAATCGGATCGCATGGGTGTTTACACATGCGATACGATTACTGCACCACGTCTTAGTTCGCACTGCGATCCGTGAACCAATTTGGGGATGTCATTACCTTTGTATTGACCCTCGAAGCAATTTGCAGATCTCAGTGTGAACCAGTGTGCGATTCAAGTGTGATGTGTGAACCCGCACTAGATTTGCAGGGTTCCGGCATTACACAAGTGTGAACCGGCACGCACAAGCCTTGTGTAATGCACTGCAAAAGGGAGGGGGATTTCCTCTCCTTGCTGCTCTCTCTGCCTTCACAAGATTGAGCTCCTGACAGGCTCCCTCAGAACTCAGCAAGCAGCTATAGCGATTTATGACAGATTGGCATCACTTCATAAACCCTGTGGTTACCATATAAAAGTCTGACAGCTGATTATTGTCCCAACACCTAGCTTGTGAATTGCTATTTAGACATTTATAGGAGAAGGTTTCCTGGTCCACACTGTCACTTTAGACTGCAGGATTCCTAGGATATTTTACGATTAGCCCCTTCCTACCAGTTTTCTCCCATTTAGTACAGATCCTGTGCTGCAAGCAGAGCTGATATAGTCACTGGCCTCTGTGTATTCCCCTGGATGTAACCAGGAGACATGCCCACAGGCATACAGACAGCTGTGCTCGTTCTTGAGCCAAAGCTGGAGGGTGTTTCAACTGGGGGATTGTGTGACATGACATCTCTGCCTACTATTCTCTGGTCCTAAGCCACGCCCACAGACCAGCAGTTTTGAGAGTGCTGAGGTAAGCTCAGGGAGCATTTTTATGAGGTACTCTCACAGCTGTATGTTTACATTGACAAGAAATAGTGTGCAAAACCCACTAGTTGTTAAAAGGAAACAGCAGCCACCACACTCCAAAGACCAAATAATAAATATAAGTGGGATGCTTGTCGCATATTCCACCAGTAGGTGTCAGCAATACAAACAATAATTCTAAATGCAATATATATGAAATTAGTGAGTCTCCTTAGTAACCAAATCCTCGCGAAATCAATATATAAATACTATGTAGGCATTCAATCCATAAACATGTGCAAACCAAGGCAATTTAGTAAATCAACGAAGTGTTATTCTCCATGATGTGCAAAATATAATCGCTATCTAAATGTGCAAATATGCAGAAATGTGAAACATTTGCAGAAGTGTAAATAATCAAAAATATGAAAAATAGCAAAAAAAAAAATCTAGACGTGCAATCAAGCAAAAATTATAACCCAATATATACATACAGTGCCTTGCAAAAGTATTCGGCCCCCTTAAACTTTGCCACCTTTTGCCACATTTCAGGTTTCAAAGATATAAAACTGTAATTTTTTGTGAAGAATCAACAAGTGGGACACAATCATGAAGTGGAACGAAATTTATTGGATATTTCAAACTTTAACAAATAAAAACTGAAAAATTGGGTGTGCAAAATTATTCAGCCCCCTTAAGTTAATACTTTGTAGAGCCACCTTTTGCTGCGATTACAGCTGTAAGTCGCTTGGGGTATGTCTATCAGTTTTGCACATTGAGAGACTGAAATTTTTGCCCATTCCTCCTTGCAAAACAGCTCGAGCTCAGTGAGGTTGGATGGAGAGCATTTGTGAAAAGCAGTTTTCAGTTCTTTCCACAGATTCTCGATTGGATTCAGGTCTGGACTTTGACTTGGCCATTCTAACACCTGGTTATGTTTATTTGTGAACCATTCCATTGTAGTTTTTGCTTTAGGTTTTGGATCATTGTCTTGTTGGAAGACAAATCTCCATCCCAGTCTCAGGTCTTTTGCAGACTCCATCAGGTTTCCTTCCAGAATGGTCCTGTATTTGGCTCCATCCATCTTCCCATCAATTTTAACCATCTTCCCTGTCCCTGCTGAAGAAAAGCAGGCCCAAACCATGATGCTGGCAGGGTGATGAGCTGTGTTGCTTTTACGCCAAACATAACGTTTTGCATTGTTGCCAAAAAGTTCGATTTTGGTTTCATCTGACCAGAGCACCTTCTTCCACATGTTTGGTGTCTCCCAGGTGGCTTGTGGCAAACTTTAAACAACACTTTTTATGGATATCTTTAAGAAATGGCTTTCTTCTTGCCACTCTTCCATAAAGGGCAGATTTGTGCAGTATACAACTGATTGTTGTCCTATGGACAGTCTCCCACCTCAGCTGTAGATCTCTGCACTTCATCCAGAGTGATCATGGGCCTCTTGGCTGCATCTCTGATCAGTCTTCTCCTTGTATGAGCTGAAAGTTTAGAGGGACGGCCAGGTCTTGGTAGATTTGCAGTGGTCCGATACTTCTTCCATTTCAATATTATCGCTTGCACAGTGCTCCTTGGGATGTTTAAAGCTTGGGAAATCTTTTTTTGTATCCAAATCCGGCTTTAAACTTCTCCACAACAGTATCTCGGACCTGCCTGGTGTGTTCCTTGTTCTTCATGATGCTCTCTGCGCTTTAAACGGACCTCTGAGACTATCACAGTGCAGGTGCATTTATACGGAGACTTGATTACACACAGGTGGATTCTATTTATCATCATTAGTCATTGAGGTCAATATTGGATCATTCAGAGATCCTCACTGAACTTCTGGAGAGAGTTTGCTGCACTGAAAGTAAAGGGGCTGAATAATTTTGCACGCCCAATTTTTCAGTTTTTTATTTGTTAAAAAAGTTTAAAATATCCAATAAATTTCGTTCCACTTCATGATTGTGTCCCACTTGTTGATTCTTCACAAAAATTTACAGTTTTATATCTTTATATTTGAAGCCTGAAATGTGGCAAAAGGTCGCAAAGTTCAAGGGGGCCGAATACTTTCGCAAGGCACTGTATATCGAGAGAGAGAGAGAGAAGAGAGATAGATATATATGAGAAGAGAGTGTGCACGAGATGCGAGTTAGGGACCTTAGATTGTAAGCTCCCTGAGGGTAGGGACTGATGTGAAAGTACAATATATATGTAAAATGCTGCGTAAATTGACGGCACTATACAAGTACTTGAAATAAATAAAAAATAAAAGTGCAAATTCAACAAAAAACCTGTATGAAGTTACAATTAAATATATAGCATGCAAATAATGTGCAGCAACTAAAATCAAAGTCCTTGGTGAACCAATGATACGTGGTATCCCAATGGCAGTTGAAGGCCTCATGCACAAAGGACATTTTATGAACGTTTTACAGCAGCTGTTTTTAGCTGCAGACATTTTCTCTACAGTCAAACCCTCCATGTTATCCTATGTGTTCATGCACACATAGGCTGTTATCAACTGTTTTTAGCAGTGACGTTTTTGAGCTGTAAAAACGTTTTCCAACTGTAAGGCTTCATGCACACAGGACTTTAACCACTTCCTTACTGGGCACTTAAACCCCCCTCCTGCCCAGACCAATTTTTGGCTTTCAGAGCTGTCGCATTTTGAATGACAATTGCGCGGTCGTGCGACGTTGTACCCAAACAAAATTTGCGTCCTTTTTTCCCACAAATAGAGCTTTCTTTTGGTGGTATTTGATCACCTCTGTGTCATCTCTGATCGCCGCTAAACAAAAAATGAGCGACAATTTTGCAAAAAAGAATAATATTTAAGTACAAATCCATTAAAAAAATTATTCATCAGTTTTGGCCGATATATATTCTTCTACATATTTTTGTTATAAAAAAAAAAAAAACCGCAATCGGCGTATATTGATTGGTTTGTGCAAAAGTCAACGTGTCTACAAACTATGGTAATTGATTTATGGCGTTTTTATTTATTTATTGATTTTTTACTAGTAATGGAAGCGATCTGCGATTTTTAGCGGGACTGCGATATTGCTGCAGAAATGTCGGACATTTTTTACACGTTTTTGGGACCAATGACATTTATACAGCGATCAGAAATTTAAATATCCACTGATTACTGTGTAAATATCATTGGCATTGAAGGGGTTAACCTGCAGGGGGCAGTGAAGGGGTTAACAATGTTCCCTGGGTGTGGTTTAACTATGGGGGGGCGGGGCTGGCCGGGACATAACAGATCTAACTGATCCCAGTGACAGGGATCAGTAGATCTGGTATGTCCCCTGTCACGGAACGGAGAACCGCCGTGTTTACATCGGCGGTCCCCCGTTCTGCAGCTCTGTCAGGCGATCGTGGGTCTCGAGTGGACAGAGTCCGTCCGACCCACGGGCACGCTCGTGCGGTGGGCGCGCGCGCGCCGCCTCCAGGGGGCGACGTCCATGGACGTCATCCCGGCATTTCAGATCCGCGCTGGAGCCGTAGGGGTTAAAAAAATGTCAGTAGCTTATCAGTGATTTTTTTCAGCCTTCACCAGCGTTATATTACCAGCGTTTTTGCGAGTTTTTAGGCCTCATGCACACAGGACGTTTTTTGACTGTTTTACAGCAGCTATTTTTAGCTGCAGATGTTTTTTCTACAGTTAATAATCCCTCCATGTTATCCTATGTGTTCATGGACACAGAGGCTGTTATCAACTGTTTTTAGCAGTGACGTTTTTGAGCTGTAAAAAAAAATCCCAAGACCAGAGGGTTCTGAGAGAAGTTTTTCAGCTGTAAAAACGTTCAAATGTTCAAAAATGTTGATCTAACATTTTTGGACGTTTTAGAACAATTGGGGGAAAAAAAGCTGGCCCTTTAAAACCGTGAAAAGAACAAAAAAAGCAGATAATATAAGGCTGGTAAAAGATGGAAAAAAAAAAAAATCACTGATAAGCTACTGACATTTTTTTAAAGTCCTATGTGCATGAAGCCTTAAAGGGCCAGCATTTTTTCAAATGATCTAAAATGTCCAAAAACGTTGGGCATCAACCTTTTTGAGCGTTTGAACGTTTTTATGGCTGAAAAACGTCTCTCAGAACCCTCTGGTCTTAGTTTTTTTTCTTACTGGTTTTTTTACTTTTTTACTGAGAACCCAGTCATAAGTGTGCTGGCGGGACGTTTAACCCACCGGCCGCCCCACACGGAACGGGGCCCGACGCATCCGACCCAGCGCGTAGCTAAGTTCGGCTCGCATCCGTTGGCCGCGCTGGGGAGACTACCTGGCTCTGGTATATCCAGCCTGTCATCCAGCCGGCTACTTGATTGTAGTCTTCATCTGCAGATTTCTTGAAAAAAAGTAAAAAGAACGGGGAACCACAGGTCCCAGCAGGGAGCCAGGTCCTACTCCTTGCACTAGGCAGAAAAAAACAGTGTGCTTCGCAGGGGTTATACCAAGTGAGGACAACCCCCTGGGAGGGGGCTGTCTCTGCTTTTAGCTGAACGGTGTTCTGCCTGCTCCACTCCTAGTGAGAAGGTGGGTAGCCCCACATGTCATGAATAGAGCTGCTGCATCCATCAATGAACGAAAGAGAAAAACTATTTCAGGACAAGATTTCGGGGTGTGTCCCATTCTTCAAGGTCCAAGCAGTACTGATCCACAAAAGTTTTAGCAGAATGTTAAAAAAAAAAAAAAGTAAAGTAAAAAACAAAAAACACACACAAACCAATAGACTGGGGGGGGGGGGGGGGGGG
>BLSH010090785.1:185006-205934 GCA_018402905.1 Glandirana rugosa
TCAGAGGGGGTCGTAAAAACGGGATTTGACTTACCGTAAAATCCCTTTCACCGAGTTTGTCGACAGGCACAGCGATTCTTAAGACTACCCTCTTCAGGAGTTTACTAGGCAGAACAGGCAGTTCTAACAGCAAAAAGAACAGTAAACAGACACAGCCCCTCCCTGGGGGCAGTGCCCAGTGGCAGATAACCCCACACCAGCTCTGCTAGCTCAGATCATAACAAGCAGTGCAACATTTAGAGGGGTGGGTGCTGTGCCTGTCGACGAACTCGGAGAAAGGGATTTTACGGCAAGTCAAAAAATACAGTTCTCTTTCATTTGTCGACAGGCACATCGACTCTTAGGACTATGTGGGATGTCCAAAAGCAGTGCCAAAAATGAGGTGGGGGTAACAACTACACCCGACCGAACCCTCAGTGAGGAACCACACGCATCTCACACAGCCTTCTGCAAAACTTTGCAGCCAAACGCAGCATCCAAGGATGTTAAAACCTCAACTTTGCAAAACTTTGAGACGGTGTGCACAGAGGACCAAGTAGCCGCTTGCACACTTGAGACACAGACACCTGATGTCGAAAAGCCCAGGAAGTGATATTCGCCCTGGTAAAGTGAGCCGTGACTGGGAAAGGAGGCTCCAGACACCGAATAGCATAGGCTCGGGTCACAGTCTGTCTAATCCAACGTGAAATAGTGGCCGACGAGGCCGCCAGACCCTTGCGTGGGCCATTCACAACAAAAAGCACATCCGACCTCCGAAAAAAGGCTGCGGTCGCCAGATACACCCGCAGGGCCCAAACATCCAGAGAGGGCAAGGCAACCTCCCTAGGATGGGAGGGATGCGGGCAGAGCGAAGGAAGGACAATGTCCTCATTGATATGGAAAGATGACACCACCTTCGGCAGAAAAGAAGGTGAAGGTCGCAGAACCGCCTTATCCTTGTGTAGGACCAGATACATGATAGAGCTGACAACTCAGACACGCGCCGAGTGGATGTGATGGCTACCAGGAAAGCCACCTTTTGCGAAAGCAATAGTGATATCTCCCTGATATTCTCAAAGGGCGGCTTCTGAAGGACCAAGAGTACCAAATTGAGGTCCTGTGGCGTCAGAGGCGACCGTACCTGGGGGACGACATGTTGAACCCCCTGCATGAAAGTACGGATCAAAGAATGCATCACCAAAGGTCGCTGAAAAAAGATTGCCAGGGCAGAAACCTGACCCTTGATCGTACTCTATGCCAGCTTCTGGTCGAGACTGTTGTGCAGAAAAGCCAGAACCCGAGATACCAAAAAAGATTGGGGATTCCACCCCCATTCTCGCACCAGGCGATATAAGCCCTTCAGGTGCGATGATAAATCTTCCTGGAAGTGGCCTTGCGTGCCTTAAGCATGGTGGGGATCACCAAGTCTGAGACACCCCGATCCCTCAAAACCTGGGATTCAATAGCCAGGCCATTAAAGCCAGCGGGGGTAAAGCAGGATGCAAGATAGGCCCCTGGGACAGGAGATCCTCATGAAGCGGGAGTCGCCAGGGGATGTCCACCACCATTTGAACTACGTCGGCGTACCAAGGACACTTTGGCCAATCTAGAGCTATGAGAATGGTCAGTATGCCCTCAGTTTCTATTCTGCGCAGAAGGCGCGGAAGCAACGAGAGGGGGAACGGCGTAGGAGGAGCCGGTACCAAACCCACGGAGCTACGAAGGCGTCCGCTAGGGGATCCCTTGTCCTGCTCACGTAGGCCTGCAACTTCCGATTGAGACGAGACGCCAGAAGGTCCACGTCTAGAGTACGCCACCTCAGACAAATCTGATGGAACACGGTCGGGTGCAGGGACCACTCTCCCTGATCCAATGCCTGACAACTGAGTTAGTCCGCCTGCCAATTCTCTACGCCCGGAATGTGGACGGCAGAGATTGCCGGTATGTGGAGTTCTGCCCACCGCAGAATGTGAGCTACCTCTGAGGCCGCAGCCGAGCTCCTTGTCCCGCCCTGGTGATTCATGTATGTCATGGCCGTGGCATTGTCCGACTGAATCCGGACAGGGCACCCGTGCAGCCTCCTCGTCCAATAGGAGAGGCAGCACCTGATGGACCGCAATTCCAGGACATTGATCGGGAGACGAGACTCCTCCGGAGACCACCGTCCGTGGGCCGACAAGAGCCCCAGGCTGGCATCCGTCGTGACCACCGTCCATTGGAGGTGGAGGAACGACTTCCCCAACCGCAGGGCCGGAGCCCGCATCCACCAGAGCAGCAAAGTCCGGGTCCGGTGGTCCACCCTGATCAACTGATCCAGGGATGAGGTGGACTTGTCCCACTTTCGCTGAATCTCCCGATGCAGAACACGGGTGTGACACTGGGCATATGGGACCGCCTCTAAGGTGGACACCATGAGGCCCAAGATCTGCAAACAAAAGCTTAGGGATTTCCACCTCTGGGACAGCAGGGACCAAACTGCCGACTGAAGAGTGTCGCTTGGATGGTTGAAGTTAGACCTTCGCCTGGGCCGCATCCAGAATCAGACCCAGATACTCCAAGCGGTGAGACAGTCATCACCAACTTCAGGCGACTGATCACCCAGCCAAACTCCTGCAAAGTGTGCAAGGCGATCCTCACATTATCCCTGAGAGCTGGAGCCGACTCTGCTCGCAAGAGGTGGTCGTCCAGATATGCCACCACTGCGATGCCCCTCTGTCTCAGTAGAGCCAGAACCGGGGCTAACAGCTTGGTGAAGACCCAAGGCGCAGAGGCCAGGCCAAAACGGGAAAGCCACAACTGATAATGATGTTCCCCGACCGCAAAGTGCAGAAAGCGCTGGTGCTGAGCACATACGGGAACATGCAGGTACGCATCTTTGATGTCGAGGGAAGCCAGGGAAAAAAAAAAAAAAAAAAAAAAATCGCCCTGGTGCAGATCCGCTACCACAGAGCGGACAGACTCCATCCTGTACCTTCATACACGCACGAAGCAGTTGAGGGCCTTCAAGTCCAGAATCGGGCGGGCCCCATCCTTCTTCGGGACCACAAACAGGTTGGAGTAAAACCCATGGAAACGTTCCGCACGCGGAACAGGGACCACTACTCCTTGACAGAGTAGGTCCTGCACCGCCCCAAACAGGGCCTGCAGCCTGCCAACAGGCAGTTGCAAATGGGAGGCGAGAACCTGTCCAGAGGACGGGAACGAAATTCTATTCTGTACCCCGACGAGATCACCTTGTGCACCCAGCGGTCCGAAATGCGGGAAGTCCACCGGTCGGCAAACCCCAGGAGACGTCCTTCCACCCGAAGTGCGGGTAGGGGCAGCCCTACACGCGGAGGAGGACTTGTCCTCCAGCTTGTCACGCTTGCACTGCCAGGGACACTTGTGTCCACCCGCGGGGGGGGGGGGGGCCTTGGTGGGCTTCAAGCCCTTGTCCGAGGAGCGGGGACGGACAAAAAAGCCGTTTGTGGGCCGTAAAGGAGGGACCCGGTTTGCGACGGGACTCCATACTCTTCCTGGACTCCGGGAGAAAAGGTACTCTTCCCTCCCGCGAGATCCTTAAGCTCATTCAAGGAGGCTCCAAAGAGCCGCCCACCCTGAAAAGGCATGTCAGTCAGGGCCTTCTTAGATGTTTGGTCCGACACCCAACATTTCAGCCAGAGCAAACGTCTGACAAGCATCGTACAGATACTTGACAAGCTGTTCAGCAAGTTCCACACAAGCAGGGGGAACCTTAGCATTGCTCATTTCGCGGTGTAACAGCTCTGCCCATTCCGTGAGCGTCTGACACCAGAGCAGAGGCCACAACAGGCCGCATGGCCGACCCTGGCAGAAAAAACATGGATCTGACGATGGTCTCTGCCTGCCTGTCCACAGGGCCCTTAAAGAACAGCGTGCCTTCCACCGGGATCATGGTCACGAGACACAGGGGGATCAACCACGGGGTGATGCCCACTATCGAAGGGATAGCGTACATAAAAACGTTTGGGTATGGGAAGGGAGCTCTGAGGAAGTTCCCAGTCTCTGTAGACAAGTTTATCCAGGTAAGACACATAGGAAAAAAAACCTTAGCCCCGCAGGCCGGTTTATGCGGCCTGAAGGGGAAGGGGATCTCCTGCGGGTCCTGATGTATCATCCAACTTCAGGGTTTCACGCACCGCTGTGATCAGGGCGCTGACTAGTGCCTTCTTGTGCGCAGCAGTGGCCGCCGCAGTTTCCGACTCACTATTCGTAGAATCTGGGGCCTCACCATCCGACAGCTTAAGGAGGGTCCCAGTCATGGTGGAGCCCCCATCAGGGTCCGAGTCCTCACCAGAAGGGAGAGGTAGGGGCCGCTTTTTCGCCACCTTACGCCCACATGCTGTCTCTACCCAGGAGACGAAGGACTCCAGGACCGCCGACAGAGCATAAATAGGGATCACAGTCCCTGAGGCGCTGGCTGCAACAACAGATAGGTCTGGTGGGGAAGCATCTGCATCGGCTGCCATTGCGACACCCACCCTGGTAACACGCCACCTGAGGGTCTATGTACCAGGAGACCAGGCATCCCCCACCCCAAAACACTGTGCAGGAATTACTACAGGAGGGTAACCCCAGAGGGACTCACAACCTGCCCGCTCAACTGTCCAGGAGAGGAGCTGTGCCTGCTGCTGTCCGCCGCCTGTCCTCCACAATTGCCACTGCTTCTGCTGCTGTCCCACAGGAGAGCTCTCCGTGCTGTGTGGGGGGGTAAGACGGCACCAGAATCCACTGGGACCACCCCCCACACTCACAGGTCGGCACACAAGCAAAGGCCACAAGAAAATGGCCGCCGCTGCACACTAGAGGCCAAACCCCCACTCAGGAATAAGGCGGCTACACCAAAATGGGCGCCGGGTGCCCCAGAGGCCGAAACATGCGGCCGGCCACAAGAAAATGGCGGCCGGGGCGATGGGAAAATTGCTGCGATCGGTCTTCGACCACCAAGCAGCACAAGGCAAAGGAGGGGGACAGTCAAGGCCCTGGACACCCCCCTGGGGGCCCCGGGGGCTCAGCGACAGCGCAGCATCGGATAGAGGGGGTGGGGGTGAAGCGAAGGAGGGGGGACAAACACGCCAGCCCAGCCACAGCCCCAAAACATCACTGCTCTAGAGGAGATCTGCATGGAGGAATGGGCCAAACTACCAGCAACAGTGTGTAAAAACCTTGTGGAGACTTACAGAAAATGTTTGACCTCTGTCATTGCCAACAAACGTTATATAACAAAGTATTGAGATGAATTTTTGTTATTGATCAAATACTTATTTTCCCACCATCATGTTCAAATAAATAATTTAAAAATCAGACAATGTGATTTTCTGGATTTTTTTCTCATTCTGTCTCTCATAGTTGAAGTGTACCCATGATGACAATTACAGGCCTCTCATCTTTTTAATCGAACTTGCACAATTTGTGGCTGACTAAATACTTTTTTGCCTTACTGTATATACTGTGAACAAAGGAAGAGGGAGTGAAAGAACCAGGTGTTTATCACCTTGGAGCCACTGTCACACTAATCTCTGTTAAAAGAGGAGGGCTGGGAGTGTAACTGACAGAGCAACCACTATATACAGAGGCTTGGTGAGACCCTTTTAGGTTCTGATGTGGAGGTGAGAGGCTAGGACACAGCTCGGATGGATTGTTGAAGTGTGAGGGAATGGGACTGACACTTTTCTCTCCCCCTTTGTTTGCATGCCTGGATGGCTCATCACAATCTCCCTGATTAGAGCTGTGCTGCTGAGAGTGTATGCATCACCTATCTCTGGATAAAAGCTCAGTGGAAACTATTCAACTGCCATTGGGATACCACATATTGTTTTACCACGGACTTTGATTTTAGTTACTGCTCGTTAGTTGCATGCTAAATTACTTAACCACTTCAGCCCCGGAAGGATTTGCTGCTTTAGGACCGGAGCCCTTTTTGCGATTCGGCGATGCGTCGCTTTAACTGGCAATTGCGCGGTCGTGCGACGTTGTACCCAAACGAAATTTGCGTCCTTTTTTTCCCACAAATAGAGCTTTCTTTTGGTGGTATTTGATCCCCTCTGCGTCATTTCTGATCGCCGCTATAAACAAAAAAAGAGCGACAATTTTGCAAAAAAACCCAAAATTTCTAACTTTTTGCTAAAATACAAATCCAAAAAAAAAAAAAAAAAAAAAAATATAAAAACTTTTTTTCACCGTTTTTGGCCGATTTATATTCTTCCTCAGATTTGCGATAAAAAAAAATCGCAATCGGCGTTTATTGATTGGTTTTCGCAAAAGTGGTCGCGTTTCTTGATAATTCATTTTTGGGGTTTTTTTTTTACTAGTAATGGCTGCGATCTGTGATTTTTAGCGGTACTGCGATATTTCAGCGGACATGTCGGACTATTTTGACACTTTTTTGGGACCATTGGCATTTATACAGCGATCAGTGCTATAAAAATGCAGTGAAGGGGTTAACCTGCAGGGGGCGCTCTAAGGGTTAAGTATGTTCCCTGGGCGTGTTCTAACTGTAGGGGGACTTGCCTAGCTGGGGAAGGGAAGTGGTCACAGCCTTCGTATACAGGAAGGCTGTGATCACAGCCCTTCCCCCCTTCACACAGAGCGGAGGTCCGTGTTTACTTACACGGACCTCCGTTCCTCCGCTCGGGGGGGCCATCGCGGGTAGCCGGCGGCAATCGAAGCCGCCGCACCCGCTCCCTGGCCCTCCCCGTACACAGTGAGCGCGCGCACGCACGCGCCTCCAGCGGCGTGAGCGCGGCCGCCGTCATATGACGGCGATTTGCGCTCACGAACCACCTTGCCGCCGTCAATTGCCGATCGGCGGTCGGCAAGGAGTTAATTGTAATTTGTATACATTTTTTTTGCTTAAGTTGCACAAGATTGCTGGTTTGCATTTGCATATACATACATATATATATATATATATATATATATATATATACACACATATATATATATATATATATATATATATATATATATATATACATACATACATACATATACACACATATATACACACACACACACACACACACACACACACACACACGCGCGGTTTATAATTTTGCTTGATTGGACGTCGAGATTTTTTTTGCCATTTTCATATTTTGTACATATTTTTGATTTTTTACACTGCATATTTGCACATTTAGAGATCTATATTTTGCATATTGAAACATCGTGGAGAATAACATTTAATTTATGATATCTTGCACATAGGCACTATTTAGTAATATACCAAATTGCCTTGTTTGCACATGTTGATGGATTGAATGCCTACATAGTATATATTGATCTCTCGATTTGGTTACCAAAAAGACTCACTAATTTCATAAATATTACATTTAGAATGATTGTTTATGTTGATGGCGACACCTAGCGGTGGAATATGAGACAATCTCCCCATTTATATTTATTATTTTGTATGTTTACATTAAAAATAGGATTTTATTAAGAACTTACCGTAAAATCCTTTTCTCTGAGTACACTGACAGACGCAGCCCTTCAGTGACAAGTGGGGTTTATGCACATCCTACTAGGAGTAGACTAGGCAAATAGAAAAAAGCAAGCTAACCCCTCCCAGGGGGCCATCCTCACTGCAGCATATAACCCCCCAGCTCTGCATAGCATATCAGTTCGTAACAAGCTGTACAAACGCAACACAGAGGGGTGGGTGCTGCGTCTGTCAGTGAACTCAGAGAAAAGGATTTTACGGTAAGTTCTCAATAAAATCCTATTTTCTCCTACGTTCACTGACAGACGCAGCCCTTCATTGACAAGTGAGGATGTCCCAAAGCAGTGTCATTCAAGAGGGGTGGGTAAACAACAACTGTACCCAACAGAATCCTCTCAGGAGGCGCCAGCCAGCCGCACCTACACTGCCACCTGTAAAACTTTACGGCCAAAAGCAGCATCCGCAGATGCTGACACATCAACTTTGTAAAACTTAACAAAAAAATGTGCACCAAGGCCCAAGTAGTCGCCTTGCACACCTGAGACACTGAAGCCTGATGTCTGAAGCCCAGGAAGTGCTAACTGCCCTGGTGGAATGAGCCTTGACTGGATAAGGGGGAACTTTGCCCTGAACAGTATACGCATGGGTCACGGTCTGTCTGATCCAACGGGAGACAGTAGCCGATGAGGCCGCCAACCCTTTGCGCGGGCCTTCTGTCAGTACAAAACGCATCAGACTTCCGAAAAGAAGCTCTAGCCGCCAAATACACCCGGATAGCCCTCACGACATCCAGAGAATGCAACTCAATCTCCTTGGGATGCGACGGGTGCGTACATAAAGGAAGGAAGAACAATATCCTCATTAATGTGAAAAGAGGAAACCCCCTTCGGTAGAAACGAAGGTGAAGGTCGCAGGACAGCCTTATCCTTATGAAGGACCAAGTAGGGAGACCTACATGACAACACCGCCAACTCAGACACCCACCTAGTGGATGTAATGGCCACCAAGAAAGCCACCTTTTGTGACAGCAATTGTAAGGGAATATCCCTGATTTTCTCATATGGCTTTCTCTGCAGTACAGAAAGTACCAAATTCAAATCCCATGGCGCCAAAGGCGACCGTACCTATGGAGCCACATGGAGAACACCCTTTACACATGTACGTATCAACGAATGAGACGCTAAAGGGCGTTGAAAAAATCCCCAGAGCCGAAATCTGACCCTTGAGTGTACTCAATGCCAACTTGTTATCCAGGCCTTACTGCAAGAATGCCAGCACCCGGGACACAATGTAAGAGCGGGGGTTCCATCCCCCCGCCTCACCAGGCAATATAGGCCTTCCAGGTGCGATGATATATCTTACGCGAAGTACACATGTGCGCCTTAAGCATGGTAGGGATCATGGAGTCAGAGACGCCCCTATCCCTCAACACCTGGGACTCAATAGCCAAGCTGTCAAAGCCAGCGAGGGTAAAGCAGGGTGCAGGATGGGTCCTAGAGACAACAGATATCCGCGTAGCGGAAGACGCCAGGGGACATCTGTCACCATCCGCACCACGTCAGCGCACCAAGGCCAATCCGGAGCTACCAGGATTGTCGGGATCCCCTCCGCTTCTACCCTGCACAGTAGCAGCTTGAGGAGGGAACACGTACAAGAGTCGGTACCGACCCCAAGGCGCTACCAACGCATCCGTGGCGGCCCCCAACGGATCCCTTGTTCTGCACACAAAAGGTCTGCACCTTGTGATTAAACCTGGACGCCATGAGGTCCACGTCTGGCTGCCCCACCTGTGGCAAATCTGGTGGGACACCTCTGGATGTAGGGACCATTCCCCATGATCCAGTGTGTGGTGACTGAGAAAGTCCGCCTGCCCGTCTTCTACGCCCAGAATGTAAATGGCGGAGACTGCCGGCACGTGAATTTCTGCCCATCTCAGAATGCGAGCCGCTGCCGAGCTCCTCGTTCCTCCCCGATGGTTCACATACGCCACAGCCGTGGCATTGTCCGACTGAACCCAAACCGGGAGGCCAAGCAGCCTTACCGTCCAGTGGGAGAGGCAGAGCCAGAATCAGACCCAGATATTCCAGTCAACAGGACGGGGCCAATGTCAACTTCTGCAGGTTGATCAGCCAGCCGAAATCTCTCAACGAGGCCATGGTGATTGCCACATTCTCCTCCAGGGCCGAAGCAGACTCCGCTCGCAAGAGTAAGTCGTCGAGGTATGCTACCACCGCAATGCCTCTCTGCCTCAAGAGCGCCAGCACCGGAGCCACCAACTTGGTGAATACCCGAGCAGCCGAGGCCAGACCGAAGGGAGGTGCCACAAATTGGAAATGCAGCTCCCCTACCGCAAAGCCCAGGAAGCGCTGGTGCCGGAGACAAATGGGAACATGGAGATACGCGTCCCTGATATCCAGAGATGCCATGAAGTCCCCTTGGTGCAGGGCGGACACTACCGGACAGATTCCATCCTGAATTTTCGCACCCTCACAAAGCGGTTTAGCGCTTTTAGGTCCAGAACTGGCCTGACCCCACCCTTTTTGGGCACCACAAAGAGGTTTGAATAGAAGCCGCGGAACCTTTCCAGCGAAGGTACCGGCACAATTAACCCTTATTCGGAGAGCGTCTGAACAGCCCCTAGGAGAACCTCTCAAAACCCCTGAGGGAGTATCAAGTTCGATGGGTAGAACCTGTCTGGGGGTAGAGTACTGAACTCTATCCTGTATCCGGAGGACACCACTTACTGCACTCACCGGTCGGAAATGTGGGCAGTCCACCTGTCTGCGAACCCCAGAAGCCTGCAACCCACCCGAGAGTCGGGTGGGGGCAACCCATCATGCGGAAGAGGACTTTTCCTCAGTCTTTTCGCCCTTGCGCTGCCATGGCCACTTACTGGACCCCGAGGCAGACTTGCCGGACCTTGAGCCCTTGCCCGCTGCACCAGGCGCACAAAAAAAACGCTTCTGGCCCGAAGCAAGAGGCCCCTGCTTACGGCGGAATTCCCGCCTCGTGGGCTCCGGGAGAAAGGTACTCTTCCTCCCGGTGAAATCCTTAATGATTTCATCCAATTGTGCCCCAAAGAGCCGACCACCTTGAAAGGGAAGATCCGTGAGGCCCTTTTTAGACGCGTGGTCACCCGACCAACAGCGTAACCACAGCATCCGTCTGAGAATGACTGCAAAAACAGACATCTTAGACAGCATGGGAAGCAGGTCCAAAGCTGCATCACACAGATACCGGAGACCCTGTATTAGATGGTCCGTCCGCTGTGAAGCCTCAGCCAAACACCCGCAGCTCAAGTCATTGTGCAACGCAGTCGCACACTCCGTAAGAGATTGTGCCACCATGCCCGACGCCAGAGCTGGTCTCATGGCTGACCCCGCCACCAAGAACAGTGCCTTGGAAACCGCATCCGTCCGCCTATCGGCTGGATCCTTAAAAGAGGAAGACCCCTTCAAGGGGATGGTCGTTGCCTTATTCAGGCGAGCCAAGGATATCGCACAGCGAAACGTTTGGGCAATGAGAGGGAATTCTGCGGATGATGCCATTCCTTATAGACCAGCTGGTCAAAAAATTGGTCATAGGGATATGCCCTAGGGGACCGAGATGGCTTAAAAGACCCACAAACGCAGGCCAGGCCGTCTCCTGCTACTTCCTGGCCTGGTCCAGCCGCAAAGACGCACAGATATCGGTGATCAGGGAAGCCATCAGCGCCCTCTCGCACGCTACCAAGCCCCCTTGGTCTTCACCGTCCGAGGGCTCCAGTTCACCATCTGAGAGCTCCATGGGGGTCCCCGTGACCACTGAGGCCCCTTCCAGTTCAGAATCCTCCCCTGAAGGAGGGGGGGTGGACGCTTTTTAGCCACCCCCTTAGCCCGGCTTGGCACCTCCCAGGGGAAAAACTCCCCCAATATGGACTTTAACTGATCCAGGGGAACCAGAGGGCCCAGCGCAGGTTGCGCTTCCACTAGAGGAGAACCCGCAGGTTCAGCCGCCATTGCGCCATCGGAACACTGCTAGGCCAATAGGCCCTGACACCCCCACAATGCAGCCCCACCACTGCCCCAATAGAGCAACCGGGAGAATACCCAGGAGGACTGCACCCACCGCTATCAAAACCCCAGATAGAGCCACCTATACTTTCTGTAATAAATTCCCTTCAAGCGTTGCGTCCCAGTAGGAGTGCTTGCCCGCCTGTCAGGAGCCTTCACCGCCACTGTGCCTTCCACGCTGTCCCAAAGGAAAAAAAGAGGAAGAGACGGCGCCAGCCGCATGTTTTCTTCACAGGCACATCAAACATGGTCGCCGAGCGGTCACAAGAGGCCAAAGCCTGTCCACACAGGCCGCGACTACGGCAAAATGGCCGCCGCTCTACCACTAGAGGCCAAAATAGCCCACAAAATGGCCACAGCTACAGCAAAATGGCGGCGATCCACCGCAAAATGGTGGCGGGTGGCGGTATTTGCGCAGGGGTTCAGTGTGCCCTGCCCCCCCCTCCGCACCAATGGGGGGGGAGGAGAGTCACAACAATGCGACGGGCGTAGCAGGTAGCCACCCGGTAGCAGACCTTCCTCCCAACAGGCGGGGAGGGATGCTGCAGGCCAAGTGCCCCTGGACGCAAGCAGAGCCTGGTCACTGGACCGGGGGTCGGCCAAGGCTAAGGGTAGCTCGCATCGGTCGGCCGTGCTGGGGAAATTCCAGGATTAGAGATATCCTCTATGCCCCAGCCGGCTACTTGATAGCAGTCTTCATCAAATAGCTTAAGAAGCCAAAAGACGAAAAAAATTGGGGAACTGCAGGTCCCAGCAGGGAACCAGGTCTAACTCCTTGCACTAGGCATAATAAAACTGATATGCTATGCAGAGCTGGGGGGTTATATGCTGGAGTGAGGATGGTCCCCTGGGAGGGGTCAGCTTGCTTTTTTCTATTTGCCTAGTCTAATCCTAGTAGGATGTGCATAAACCCCACTTGTCAATGAAGGGCTGCGTCTGTCAGTGAACGTAGGAGAAATACATTTATGCCAAAAAGCTTTTTTTTTTAAACATCTGCGATTACAACCACTTTACGTTTGCCAGTAAGCACTGTTCAACCACTGAAAAAGGAAGTAAACCCAGATTGGGTTTACTTCCTCTACATTCACCTGTAAACTAGAAGCATAATGGGTTACTATGCATCGCATAGTAGCCCGTTATGTGCCACTTACTTGCAAACGAAGCCAGCGACATCCAGCGATGTCCCCTGTGCTGGCGGCATCCAACTTCAGCCCCTCTTCCTTCCGGGGCCACGACTGGCTCTGACTGGCTTGAGTCTCATGGTGTCACTCCTGTGCATGCGCGCGGGAGCCGCCAGTCACGGCACGATCAGTGAAGAAACGGCACGGAGGCCGTTTCTTCACTGCGCATGTGCCGAAATTACGTTGACACAGCTAATACACTGCATATCACCTGAATCGTACAGGTTTAGGAGATATGCAGGGCACCTACAAGTAAGCCTCATCAAAGGCTTACCTGTAGGTTAAAGTGGTTGTCACGAGTGGACAACCACTGTAAATGGAAAATGCAGGGATCTGTTGATACTAAGCCAAGGTCAGGAAGGCCAATAAAGATTGCAGCCACAACGGCAAAAGAAATTGTTCAGGATACACAGAAAATCCCACAGGTAACATCAGCAGATATGCAGGTTGCTCTGGAAAATAAATGGTGTGGCTGTTTCTAAGGAGCATAACACGACGATACTTGAACTAAAATGATCTGCATGGTCTAGTTACCAGAGAGCAGCCTTTACTGCGTCAATATCACAAAAAAGCCTGGTTACAATATGCCTAACCAAACTTTTTGGTAGCATTGGTGCAGTAAAGGCTTCTTTCTGGCAACTTGAAGATACCTATGGGTTTTGCTTTGCATCCCGAATACCTTTTTTATTGCAGATATCCTATAGTGATATAAAAAGATTAAAAAAAAAAAAAAAAAAACACATACCTGCTCTGTGCAATGATTTTGCACAGAGCAGTCCAGATCTTCCTTCTCAGGTCCCCCGCTGGCGCTCCTGGCTGTTTGCTATGGGGGCACTCGTGCGTACTCGATCCCGAGCCCCGCTCTGTGTCCATTAGACACACAACTCCCTCCGCACTGGCTGTAATTTCGGTCTCTCAGCAATGAGTCAGAGACCTGGGAGAGCAGCCACACATTGCTGGATCGCAATTGGTTAAGTATTAGGGTGGGGCTGCATACTGAAGGTTTTTTTTATCTTAATGCACAAAATGGGAAACAAACAGAAAAATGGCAGCTGGATCGCAAGTAGTATTACTATGTATTATCAGCCCAATGACAAGCATTAATCTAGCCCCATGGAAAGATGAGGGAATCGCCCCCAACAAAGACCATGTGCAACATGCAGTATAATCAGACAGGTGAACCTTAAGATATAGGAAAATTGGCTGCCACAGCTCTGAACCTAAAGGGGAAGACAAATTCAGTAAAGAAACCTCTGGCATAATTCATAGAGTGCAGTCCTGGGCTTGCAATGCACGACATCTAGGTATGCCACTGCAGGGACATTGCTGCAGCAGGGCTGTTCCATAGAGAACAGCAATATTTATAGGAAAACCTGTGCTCAGTGGCTGACTGGAAAGAAGTCCAAGATTTAGCAACCGGCCTAAGGCTATCAAGCGGCTACTAAAAAAAAAAAAAAAAAAATCATTCATAAGAAGAGCTGGGAAAGTACAATCTCTTAGATGTGACCAAATTAAACTAACCAAACTAGATAAAATAGCAGTTATAGCCCTGTTGGCAGCAATTTAAAAGTGGTATTAACGCAAAAGCAAACGTTGCAGTTTATTGTTATTTAACATCAGTGGCGTTTATGGGCTGTTATCTGAACGCCCTGAATTCGCATTCAAGAGCAGTTCTGACCACAAAAAACACTGGACGCCGTTAAAAGCTCATAAACGCCGCTAAGCAGGTGTTTAGCGGCGTCCAGCTCTTTTTGCAGTCAATGGAAGCTAAAAAAAAAAAAAAAAAAAAAAGAGCCAAGTTAGACTTACCGGTAACTCCTTTTCTGGGAGTCTTCCAGGACAGCCTATGAGACCTTGGGGCTCCTCCTACCAGACAGGAAACACGTTACCCTTAACACTTAGAGGCAGTTCTCCCAGCCTTCCTCAGCATCTCTCAAGAACCGTAGGACGTATCTGAAAAATCTAAATCACATACATAACACTAAACACCGGGTGGGAATCTGGCTGTCCTGGAAGACTCCCAGAAAAGGAGTTACCGGTAAGTAACTCAGCTTTTCTCAAGGCGTCTTTCAGGACAGCCTACGAGATGAGCCAGAACTTTTTAGTCTTAGGGAGGGAATATAGCCTCAAGAACTTTACTCCCAAATGCCTGTTCCTGAACGAATAGCAGATCCAGGCGATCGTGTTTGACGAATGTAGAGAATCTAGATCAGTGGTTCTCAACTCAGGTCCTCGGGACCCACTAACAGGCCAGGTTTGCAGGATAACTGAAACACATCACAGGTGATATCATTTGTTGCTCAGTGATTGCAGTATTCTAGTCTGCATCTCCCCAAGGTAATACTTAAAATCTGGCCTGTTGGTGGGTCCTGAGGACAGGAGTTGAGAACCACTGATCTAGACCAAGATGCTGACAGAGCGCTAGTAGAGTGTGCGTTCACCGGAGGAGGGACGTTTCTGATGCTGTAAGCTTCAGAGATAGCCTGTCTAATCCACCTAGCCAAGGTGGCCTTCGAGGTTCCTTTACCCTTCTGGGGCCCCGCAAAAAGAACAAATAGGGCATCTGATTTCCTAAATGTTTTGGAGACCTCCAGATAGGCCAAAACCACTATCCTGACATCCAGGAGACTAAACCTCTTTTCCTTCTCCCCCTTAGGAAGACTACAAAAGGAATATCCTGTGATCTATGGAATGCAGGAGACTTTGGACAGGAACCCTGGATCATTTTTAAGGACCATTGTATCCTCAAAAAGTCAAAAAGGGTTCTCGTACCGATAGGGCCTGAAGCTTGCTAACTCTGCGAGCTGAAGTGCCTGCCACCAAAAGAATTGTCTTTAACGTGAGAGACTTAAACGAAGCATTCTCCAAAGGCTCGAAGGGGGCTTTTGTCAAGGCCTTGAGGACAAGGGACTAGTCCCAAGCAGGACAAGATCTAACAGGGATAGGTCTAGAAAAGGACCTGAAAAAACCTAGACACAAATGGATCCTCCATGAGAGAACCCTGGAGATGCATGCTAATGGCCGCTGTCTGTACTTTTAAAGTGCTTACTGCCAAGTCCACTGTCGATCCCCTCCTGTAGAAAGTCCAAAATTGAGGGAATATCCTGTGTCCTGGTTTTTTTTGGACAGCCAGGGATTAAACCTCTTCCAGTGCTTGCTATGGATTGCTCTTGCCACTGGTTTCCTACAGTTGACCAAGGTTCTAACCACTTTATTGGAAAACCCGAGCACTTTGCATGCTTTCTTCAGAAAAAAAGCTGATAGTTTTAAAGATGCTACTCAGGGGGTGAGGTACTGGCCCCTAGGAGATTATATCCTGCTTTTCTGGAAGCCTGAGGGGGATCTGACACAAACTTCTGAAGTGAAAACCACTGCCTCTTGGGCCACAATGGAGCAATGAGGATTAGATCCGTGCACTCCCGTACAAATTTCCGGAGAACTTCCAGAATCAGCCTGACCGGCGGGAAAGCATATCATAGGCTGAACCACCAAGGATATGCCAATGCATTGACTCCTAAGCCCTGGTCCGCTAGATTCAGGGAGACAATTTTCTGCACCTTGTGGTTGCCCTGCGCACATCAGGGTGAAGAGATTAATTGTCCCGATAGACCCGAACTCAGCTGAAGTAGTCTGCCAAGGTTTTTTTGGGCCCATTATGCTTCGTTGCTCAACTCTTGCTGCTTGCCCTGGCTCCGTAAAAAACCTTCTAGTTAACATTTTTTTTTCTTTTTCTCTGGGAAGCACTTCTGTCTGCTGTTCATTCTAAAGCTTCCTGAAGCCCAGGACCAAAAAGATGGTTCCCGGAAAATGGAAGGCCACATAAGCACAACTTAGAGGCCGCATCTCCGGCCAAGGACTTCAGCCATACACTTTTCCTGGCTGAATTAACTAGGGCCGATGTTCTGGCTGACAATCTGACCGCCTCAGCTGAGGAGTCTGCCAGGAATCCAGCAGCCTTAAAAAGTGGAAATTATTTTAGGCTCTGTTCCTTAGATGTAGCAGCCATTAAGTGGGACTGGATTTTTGTTAGCCAGGTCTGTAGCAACACAGGTCGAAGCCGGGGCTGACTTCAGACTTATCACGGAAGCGTCCAAGGCCCTACGCAACGAGGTCTCCTTTCTTGTCCATAGGCTTCTTGAGTGTCCCTATGTCATCAAATGCTAAATCCGAGTATTTGGACACTGACAGGGGTGTGTCAAGCTTGGGGTGTTTATTCCATGGCTGTGCACTATCGCCATCGAAAGGAAACCTTAGTAAGTTTCATGAAAAAAAATGGCTCTCAGGATTCTCCCATTCCAGCTTGATAGTATGAAGCAAGAACTTGTGTACCAGAACAACCTTGGCCTTTTTTCTGTGCGTGCCTTCATTTAGCAGGTCATGCTTAGAAAGCTGCAGCTCTTCCTCCTTCAAACCCAAGGCAGAGTAGGTAAATGGCTTTTAAAAAGTCACCCACATCCTCGAATGACAATTTATATCTCGAGCCTCTAGGGCAGGGATATGCAATTAGTGGACCTCCAGCTGTTGCAGAACTGCAGGTTCCATGAGGCATCGCAAGACTGGCAGCCACAAGCATGACACCCAGAGGCATGATGGGACTTGTAGTTTTACAACAGCTGGAGTTCCGCTAATTGCATATCCCTGCTCTAGGTAAATATTTATCCCTGGGCTCCTCACCTGACCCTGATTCCGAAGTAGATCCCGGAGACCCCAGCTCAGGTTCGTATTCACTATCTGCCGCCTGAGAAGGGAACCTGGACCCTGATGGATTCTCATCTGCGAGGGAACTTGAATCTGGGCAATCAAAGATCTAAATGAACTGATAGTTGTTTTTAGTTCATCCCTGACTGAAGTCAGCATCTTCTGACAAGATACAGCTGGGTCATTTGAAATTAAATTGTCTATGCAAGTACAGCAAACCGCTTTAGTGCAAGAAGAACTAAGCTTGCCAGTGCAAACCACACACTTTCTTTTGGGGGCCTGTGTCTGAGCTTTGTCCTCGGTCTATGTCTGAAACAGAAAAAAAAATTTCCCAGATGAAAATCTAGTGCCACTACCCTACTCCATATCACCCGTCAAAGAAAGGTGCCCCTCCACCAAGTCCCCTTAGGTACAAGGGAAAGCACAGATCGTTGCCCCCAGGATGTGCCCAGAGCCCTGCTTACCTGAGCGGTGCTGGTGTTTGAGCTTGCCTCCGCCGCCTGTGTGGGTGCTGTGCTGGCTTCCATGCACTCAGTGGTCTCTAAGCCTCTGCTGTTTCTGACCCAGTAAATGCCGCCGTTCGCGTGTCCGCCCTGCGCCTTTAAGGAGACTGGAACCACGACTATGGCGCCCGATAATGTCCTCAGTGGAACAGGAAGTGACCCTCTGGTTCTTGCTCTCTGCATTTTGGAACACAGAAGCTCCGCCCCTTCCACATGCCGCGACTTCCTGTTTGTCTCACCGCACTAGCAGCCTGGCTGTTGGCAGTGAGAAAGGAGCCCTGCTGCTGTGCAGCCTGCGATGGAGGGTCTGACAGACACAACGGCCCTAATCCTCCCTGGACACTGATGAGCCAGACACAGATGTCTCCTACCCCCTGGTCGAGGATCCTCCGAATGATCATGAGGTGGTAAGCAAAAGCTGGAATAATCTCCCATGTCCATACCGGCTCTCCTGCTCTTTGCTATGTAGCTCCAGGACAGAGTTCCATACATGTTACCCCTCCATCCAGAGGAGAAAAATACTGAGGAAGGCTGGGAGGACCACCTCTAATTGTTATGGGTAACATGTTTCCTGTCCAGTAGGAGGAGCCCCAAGGTCTCGTATGCTGTCCTGGAAGACGCCTTGAGAAAAAAAGCTCAAAAACGCAGATGCCAATAAACGCACAAAAACGCTGCTTACAGCACGTTTTCTAAGCAGCATCACCTGCCACAATCCGATGCCCAGTGTGCATAGAGCCTAACCCTCGTACGCGGTTCGATTGTGGTACGACCGCACTTCTGATTTTGTCAAAAGCGTGTGTCCATGATTTTGTAAAGCATACGGACTATCCGAAAATTTTCGTTCAACCTCGTGTTTTGCATATTTTTTGCATCTTTTATTCCTTTCTGTGCATGCGTAGTCTCGGTCGTGGCATTATCGTACGACAAAAATTTACTAGTTCGCACATCCAGCTTTTGTCTGACAAATGTCAATCGGCTGTCAAAAGGAGCATACGGTAAGAATTTCGGACAACAGGCTGTCGGACAATTTCCATCCAAATTTCACATTGTGTGTATGGGCCTCAAGTCTTAGCTGGAGTTTGGCTTCAATTTGCTAGTGCAACTAAATCTGCTATTACATGTAACACTACCCTCCCCCAAGACTGACAAATGCTGTCTGTTATGCCTCCTATGCTCATTCCTCAAAAGAGGTGTCGTAGGATGCGTTACTGGCCAGATCACCAGGTGAAAACAGGGTGATAAAAGACAAAGAAAAGAAACTGATGCAGCCATGGCATGGCATCTGAATGTCACATTGCAGCTTTGGGTTTAATATCACTTTAACCAATGGATTATAATTTGAATGTACCATGTCCCTCAAATGAGATATAGAATTTTTATATACATTTGCATTAAAACACAGTGAAAAAAGCAAAGCTATAACTGCCCTCGCCTTTCTGGAAAAATATGGTTAAGGCGCTTTTAAGTTAAGGCTACACTGGAACATAGCAAATGAAAAAAAGCCTCCACAATTTAACACTGAGAAATAATTACCTGCAGTAAAAAGGATCAATAACGCAACAAATGTATGATGCAGTATGAGTAAAAGCACTATTAAGATGAAGATCAGTTCACATTTCTAAAGAAACCCAGAAAATTCTTGACTGTTTACAAAGTGGTATATGAGCCTTGGGGGTTTTTTTTAATGAGATTACATGTATTGCTTGATTCAAGAGTAAAGAATGTCAGTTTTAAAATAGTTTATAAAACTTCCTTTCTGACAAAAGTGCTCAGAACTGAAAAGTGACCCAAAGTCAACCAATTCAGCAGCAAACATCACTTGGAAATTTTCTTCTCAAACATGTTTAGAAACATAGAAACATAGAAAAGTGACGGCAGAAAAAGACTGAGTAGTCCATCGAGTCTGCCCCTTTTTATTTTATTTTATTTATTTTTATTTTACACATTAACCTTGTTGTCTGACTATGGATTTATGTTTATCCCAAGCATGTTTGAAGCCATTTACGGTTGACTGTCTCACAACCTCTGTTGGTAGTTTATTCCAATCAACCACCCTTTCAGTAAAAATACTTTCTAAGATTCGTTTTGAACTTCCCCCCAGTTAGTTTGAGGTCATGTCCCCGTGTTCTTGATTTTGGTTTCATATTGAAAAGACTGCCCTCCTGAACCTTATTCACCCCCTTGAGGTATTTAAAGGTTTCAATCATGTCTCCCCTCTCCCTTCTTTCCTCCAGACTGTACATATTAAGTTCCTGAAGTCGCTCTTGATATGTTTTATCCCCCAGACATTTCACCATTTTTGTTACCCGTCTCTGAACTCGTTCTATTTTATCAATATCTTTTTGTAAGTGAGGTCTCCAGAAATGGACACAGTATTCTAAGTGAGGTCTCACTAAAGATCTATATAGAGGAATCAGAACCTCCTTCCTCCTGCTGGTGATCCCTCTACTGATACATCCCAGAATTCTATTTTCCCACTGCCTGGTTACACTGTTTGCTCATTTTGCAATCATCTGAAATAAGCACCCCCAAATCTTTCTCTTCTGTAGTGCTGGCTAACACTGTGCCCCCAATGCTGTACTCTCTAAGCGGATTATTTTTCCCTAGATGCATTATTTTACATTTTGAAATATTGAACTGCAGTCTCCACTGCTTTGACCAATCTTCCAGCAATGCCAAATCATGTTCCATGTTACAGACACCTCCAGGGATATCAACCCTATTACACACCTTTGTATCATCAGCAAAGAGACATACATTGCCCAGCAAACCTTTAGTTATATCACTTACATATAGGTTGAACAGAACAGGACCCAGTACAGAGCCTTGTGGTACCCCACTAGCGACTGGTCTCTGTTCTGAGTGAACCCCATTTACAACCACACTCTGGGATCTATCCTTTAGCCAACTGCATATCCACTGAACCACCCAAGGGTTAAGTCCCAGCTTGTACAACTTTTGTATCAGATCATTATGTGGAACTGTATCAAATGCCTTGCTGAAATCAAGATATGCTATGTCCACAGCACCACCCTGGTCCAAAACACTGGTAA
>BLSH010090785.1:209446-227439 GCA_018402905.1 Glandirana rugosa
ATTCCCTCGGTAGTTCCCGAATTTACACAAGGGAGTAACAAAAGATTGACACACCCCCACCCCGACTGCCCCTGTATTGTCTAGATTGACTAAGGCTAGTGTCCCGGTCTCGCCCCTTGGCGACACATGTAGACGTCAAGGGGCAAGACCGAGAGTTCCCTAGCGCCCAGAAGCCGACTGTACCTCAGGCGAGCTGGGCGTCCGTGCGAGTGCGTTGCACGCCGTCCACGTTCGCGTACGGTGGTCTCCCACGCGGACCCCGCCTGCCGTTAACTACCGCGGGGCCTTTAAGTCGAGACGCGAAGACTTCACTATCAACGAGAAAGGTTAACGTCGTCCTGTCTTCACGTCATCCTGTTTGAAACTAGAAATAGTTTAAACTTACTGTATCCAACTACTGTTTTTTTAAAACTATGCACTTTTGTCCTACTGCACTTCTGTCCTGCTGCAATTGGAAAGAGCAACTATCACTTCAGAAGCGCAGAGCTGAATTTCCGGGGCGCCATCAATTGCCGTCCGCCCCAGGCGCACCCTCTGGTGGCATGCGCTTGCACCTGCCGCACGTTGCGTGAGCGTGCCTGCGGGTCGAGCGGACTCCATGTCAGCCGAAGACCCGCGATCCCTTGAGAGCCAGAACGGGGAACTGCAGATGTACACAGCGGTTCCCCGCTCTGGCCCTGTGATCGGAATCAGTTAGATCTGTTATGTCCCCGTCAGCCCCACCCCCACACAGTTAGAAAACAATGAGGGAACACATTTAAGCCCTTGATGGCTCCCTTAGTGTTAACCCCTTCCCTGCCAATGACATTTATACAGTAATCAGTGGCTATTTTTAAATCATTGTCATTGGTCCCAAAAAAAGTGTCAAAAATGTCCGACATGTCAGCCGCAATATCGCAGTCCCGATAGCGCAGATACCCGCCATTACCAGTAAAAAAAAAAAAAAAAAAAAATCAAACGCCATAAACCAATTCCCATAGTTTGTAAATGCTATAACTTTTGCGCAACCCAATCAATATACGCTTGTGATTTTTGTTTTACCAAAAATATGTAGAATAATACATATCAGCCTAAACTGATGAATACATTTGTTTTTTTTATTTTTGGATATGTATTATAGCAAAAAGTTAAAAAAAATTATTCTTTTCTTCAAAATTGTCGCTTTTTTGTTTATAGTGAAAAAAATAAAAACCACAGAGGTGATCAAACACCACCAAAAGAAAGCTCTATTTGTGGGGAAAAAAAGGGCATCAATTTTCTTTGGGTACAATGTTGCACGACTGCGCAATTGTCAAAGAGTGACAGCGCTGAAAACTGAAAATTGGTCCAGGCAGGAGGGGGGTTTAAGTGCCCAGTAAGCAAGTGGTTAAAAACTGATTAAGGAGGAATACAGAAACTTAAAATAAATGTACAAATTAAATGGGTGGAAGTATTTTGCATTTTATCAGATGGCTCACATAGAACAGATTATATTTGGATTCACAGTAGGTGATCTTGCCTTGGCAGTTAAAGAAGAATTATGGTCAAAATGATAAAATCAATAGGTTATGTACCTACAGTCTGTTAAACATGTCACCGACTGATTGTTTTGCAAAAAGCAGTAAGGATGTTGCAATATCTACCTTGTCCCCTGCTCTCATGTGCACTTCCTTTAATGAGGGGACAACTTTACCTCCTGGTTTTCAAATTGGCTCAGGTTTGCATGTTGTCTCGTTTTGTGTCTATCTCTCTGCAGAAACGTCCTGACATCACTGGGGAAGGTGCTCTTGTAGTACATGAAAATATCAGCCATTCATTCTACTCAGAAGTCCCAATTAGGCTCCGCCAATGATCGGCCCATGATGCCTCACCCACTCCAACCTATGTCCTGCCTTTGCCGTCCCACTGCTCTAACTATACAGCCAGCTCCTTAGTTGGATTTTGTCCGGTCGGTTTACAAGCTACCAAAGGAGAGCAGGCAGGGAGAAGCACACAGAATAGACAGAGCTGTGTGGAAACAAACCTGTACTGACTTGTGCTGTTTTACATAGCAGATACCCAGCTATTGATAGGCAGATGGGAGTGTGTTATGTAAAATAGACTGAGCACGATAGAAGGCAGGAGGACTGGGAGATGGACAAGCTAGTTCACTAAAAGGAAATTACATCTTAGCTCTGTTCTGCTCTGCTGAACTCCTCCCATCATCACTAGCACTATAGAACAAAGTAGAAATGAATAGGGGGATTACAGACCACAATTGCAGCCACATGGTAGAGCTGCACGATTCTGGCCAAGATGAGAATCAATTTTTTTGCTTAGAATAAAGATCACGATTCTCACGGCGTAACAACTTACATATACAAAAAAATTGGGCTAACAGCATGGTTTCGTTTGTTTTTTTGTTTTTTTTTTGAAAGTGACATTTTTCCCAAAAAAATGCGTTTGAAAGACCGCTGTTCAAACACCGTCTGACAAAATATTGCAACAACCGCCATCTTATTCTAGTGTCTCTGCTAAAAATTGTGTGTGTGTATGTATGTATGTATGTATGTACGTACAGTGCCTTGCGAAAGTATTCGGCCCCCTTGAACTTTGCGACCTTTTGCCACATTTCAGGCTTCAAAGATATAAAACTGTAATTTTTTGTGAAGAATCAACAAGTGGGACACGATCATGAAGTGGAACGAAATTTATTGGATATTTCAAACTTTTTTAACAAATAAAAAACTGAAAAATTGGGAATAAATTTCGTTCCACTTCATGATTGTGTCCCACTTGTTGATTCTTCCCAAAAAATTACAGTTTTATATCTTTATGTTTGAAGCCTGAAATGTGGCAAAAGGTTGCAAAGGTCAAGGGGGCCGAATACTTACGCAAGGCACTGTATATATATGTGTGTGTGTATATATATATATATATATATATATATATATATATTTGGGGGTTATAAGTAATTTTCTAGCAGAAAATATTGGATTTTTACTTGTAGGCAACAAATGTCAGATAAGATTTAGTCTTTAAACGGTATATGTATGAATAAAAATATATATATACATATACAGTGGGTACGGAAAGTATTCAGACCCCTTAAATTTTTCACTTTGTTATATCGCAGCCATTTTCTAAAATCATAAGTTCATTTTTTTTTTACCCTCAATGTACACACAGCACCCCATATTGACAGAAAACACAGAACTGTTGACATTTTTGCAGATTAAAAAAGAAAAACTGAAATATCACATGGTCCTAAGTATTCAGCCCCTTTGCTCAGTATTTAGTAGAAGCACCCTTTTGATCGAATACAGCCATGAGTCTTTTTGGGAAAGATGCAACAAGTTTTTCACACTTGGATTTGGGGATCCTCTGCCATTCCTCCTTGCAGACCCTCTCCAGTCCCGTCAGGTTGGATGGTGAACGTTGGTGGACAGCCATTTCTAGGTCTCTCCAGAGATGCTCAATTGGGTTTAAGTCAGGGCTCTGGCTGGGCCATTCAAGAACAGTCACAGAGTTGTTGTAAAGCCACTCCATCATTATTTTAGCTGTGTGCTTAGGGTCATTGTCTTGTTGGAAGGTAAACCTTCGGCCCAGTCTGAGCTCCTGAGCACTCTGGAGAAGGTTTTCGTCCAGGATATCCCTGTACTTGGCCGCATTCATCTTTCCCTCGATTGCAACCAGTCCTGTCCCTGCAGCCGAATAACACCCCCACAGCATGATGCTGCCACCACCATGCTTCACTGTTGGGACGGTATTGGACAGGTGATTAGTGTCTGGTTTTCTCCACACATACCGCTTAGAATTAATGCCAAAAAGTTCTCTCATTGTCTCATCAGACCAGAGAATCTTATTTCTCACAATCTTGGAGTCCTTCAGGTGTTCTTTAGCAAACTCCATGCGGGCTTTCATGTGTCTTGCACTGAGGAGAGGCTTCCGTTGGGCCACTCTGCCATAAAGCCCCGACTGGTGGAGGGCTGCCGTGATGGTTGACTTTCTACAACTTTCTCCCATCTCCCGACTGCATCTCTGGAGCTCAGCCACAGTGATCTTTGGGTTCTTCTTTACCTCTCTCACTAAGGCTCTTCTCCCCAGATAGCTCAGTTTGGCCGGACGGTCCGCTCTAGGAAGGGTTCTGGTCGTCCCAAACATTTTCCATTTAAGGATTATGGAGGCCACTGTGCTCTTAGAAACCTTAAGTGCAGCAGAATTTTTTTGTAACCTTGGCCAGATCTGTGCCTTGCCACAATTCTGTCTGAGCTCTTCAGGCAGTTCCTTTGACCTCATGATTCTCATTTGCTCTGACATGCACTGTGAGCTGTAAGGTCTTAGACAGGTGTGTGGCTTTCCTAATCAAGTCCAATCAGTATAATCAAATACATCTGGACTCAAATGAAGGTGTAGAACCATCTCAAGGATGATCAGAAGAAATGGACAGCACCCGAGTTAAATATATGGGTGTCACAGCAAAGGGTCTGAATACTTAGGACCATTTGATATCAGTTTTTCTTATTTAATAAATCTGCAAAAATGTCAACAATTCTCTGTTTTTCTGTCAATATGGGGTGCTGTGTATACATTGAGGAAAATAAATTAACTTAAATGATTTTAGCAAATGGCTGCAATATAACAAAGAGTGAAAAATTTAAGGGGGTCTGAATACTTTCCGGTGTGTGTGTGTGTGTATTTGAGCCCACTCGGCTCAACAACATGCCAGTGCGGAAGCGGCGATACAAGCCACTTCTGCCCAATGCTCTTAAAGGGGACTTTTTTTCATTTAACTGTAAATATGAGATCTGAAGTTTTTTTGACCACAGATCTCATATTTGGGAGGACCTGGCATGCTTTTTCTATTACTTTTTTTTTTTTTTTTTTTAACCACTTCCCGTCCGGCGCATAGACAAATGACGTCCGGGCGGGTGGTTCATTATCCTGACTGGACGTCTATTGACGTCCTCAGGATAATCCGCGTTTGCGTGCCCCTATCGGCGATCAGTGGTGCCGTGGGTCAGTTTGACCCACCGCATTACCGACCGAGGTAAAAGACTTCGATCCAAAGCCTTTTACCATGCGATCAGCCGTTACCAATCACAGCTGATCAGTGTAAATAGGAAGAGCAGTTTATCGGCTTTTCCTCTGCTCAGGTCTGCAGACCTGAGCAGCGGAGAGCCGATCGGCTGCTAGTCTGATGAGGGGGGTCTGCGCTGAATGTTTATCAGCGCAGCCACCCTCAGGATCACCCCACTGGACCAGCAGGTAGCCTGCCAAAGACCACCAGGAAGCCCCCCCCCCCCCCCGGACATCGCAAAGAGGCCGCCCAGGACCACCAGGGAGCCCCCACTAGACCACCAGGTAAGAGCAATACAGTGCACTGTAGGGATGGCACTGTGCCCATGTATGATGCCTGCCAGTGCCATCCTTAACAGTGCTATATGCACCAGTGCCAGCTATCTGTTACCACCTGTGCCACCCATCAGTGCCCACCTGTGCCACCTAAAAGTGCCCATCTGCGCCACCTAAAAGTGCCCATCTGCGCCACCTATCTGCCCATCAGTGCCCAGTGCCACCTATCAGTGCCGCCTATGAGTGTCCATCAGTGCCAAGTGTCAGTGCCTGTCAGCATTGCTTATCAGTGCCGCCCATCAGTGCTGCATATGTGCCCCATCATCAGTGCAACCTTATCAGTGCCAATCTGTACTGCCTCCTCAGTGCCTGTCAGTCTAGCCTCATCAGTGTAGCCACATCAGTGCCCGAAAATGTACTTTATACAAAGTTTTGTGACAGAAAAAAGAAAATTTTATTTTATTTTTTTCAAAATTTTGGGTCTTTTTATTTATAGCGCAAAAAATAAAAACCGCAGAGGTGATCAAATACCACCAAAAGAAAGCTCTATTTGTGGGAACAAAACGATAAAAATTTTGTTTGGGTGCAGCGTCGCACGACCGCGCAATTCTCATTCAAAGTGCAACAGCACTGAAAGCTGAAAATTGGTCTGGGCAGGAAGTGCTCTAAATACCCGGCATTGAAGTGGTTAAAGAACAGTGTGAAATTAAAAAAGTAAAAGAAAAAAAAAAATTAGAGCGCCCGCTCATCCCAGCGAGCTAACGTGCAGAAGCGAACGCATACGTAAGTCCCGCCCACATATGAAAACGGTGTTAAAACCATATGTGAAGTATCGCCGCAAGAGCAAAAACTCTAGCACTAGACCCTAACTCAAAACTGGTAACCTGCAGAAATTTTTATATGGTTGCCAATGGAGATTTTTAGGTTGCAAAGTTTGTTGCCATTCCATTGAGGGGGTGCAATTTTAAAGCATGACAGGTTTGGTATCAATTTACTTGGCATAACATTATTTTCACAATATGGAAAAAATTGGGCCAACTTTACGGTTTTATTTTTTCACTCAATTGAATTTTTTCAAAAAAATCGCGATTGTAAGACCGCTGCGTAAGTACGGTGTGACAGTTTTTCAACAGCCGCCATTTTATTCTCTAGGGTGTTAAAAAAAAAAAATATATATATATATATATATATATATATATATATATATATATATATATATATATATATATATATATGTGTTTGGGGTTTCAAGTAATTTTATAGCAAAAAAAAAAAAACCTGGTTTTAACTTGTTAACACCAAGTCCAAAAACAGGCCCCATATTGGAGTATATAAAGTGCAAACCTCAAACCCTTCACTACCGTCGTATGCAGAATGACGGCCGGGAAGTGGTTGAGTTATCCTGACCAGGGATGCCAGACTAGAGCACTGGGTAAGGGGCAGACAATGCCCAATAGGGATGGCACTGTGCCAATCTGATGCTTGCCAGTGCCATCCCTATAGATGCTGCAATACCAGTGCCACATAGTGCCCATCAGTGCCTCATGAGCCCCGCCCATCAGCGCAGCCCCGGCGGCGCAGCCTCGTCAGTGCCCGTCGGTTCAGCCTCATCAGTCCTGTGCACAAAGGGTCATGGAGAAGTCTGATTTTTACACAGCATCACAAATTAAGTAGGCAGGGCTGACGTGTGCTTTGGAATTCAGAGCCAAGACGACTAGAAATTTACAGAGAAAGAGAAATTTACTAAAACTGGAGCAGCTGTGCAAAGTAACCACCAAACAGCTTCTAGCTTAATCTTTAGTTAAAGCGGAGGTCTGCTCAACCCTGCAAAAATTAAAACCAGTAGCTACAGACTTAATAGGACACTTACCTGCTCTGGCATCCAGAGATGTTGGCACTGCAGCTGATGTTTCCATCAGCTGTCGGCTGCTGCCGCCACCATTGCCGGTAAGGGGACCCGGCAGTGAAGCATTACGGCTTCACGCCAGGCCTCTACTGTGCATGCACAAGGCACCGCTGAGCTCTCCTACTGGCCCGGCAAGGAATTCGACCCCATGCCCAGGAATCCACTCCCCCTCCCCCAGAAAGGTGCCAAATGTGGCACGGGGGGGGGGGGTGAGGAGACAAATGAGCGGAAGTTCCACTTTTGGGATTCAAACTCCGCTTTAAGCTTTGAAGATGAAAGCTAGAAGCTGACTGACTTCCTTGCACAGTTGCTCCAGATATTGGCTGCTCCAGTCTTGGGTAAATTCAACATGCTGTGCCATCACAGGATACACCGGGGCATCCCTACAACATAAGGGATTAGTGGTTAGCACCTCTGCCTGGCAGCACTAGAGTTGTTGGTTTTAATACCAACCACAACACTACTTGCCTGGAGTACGTCCTGTGCCTGTATGGGTTCCCCCACACTCCAAATTGGCCCTAGTATGTACAGTGGATATAAAAAGTCCACACGCCCCTGTTAAATGTCGGGTTTCTGTGATGTAAAAAAATAAATAAATCATGTCAGAACTTTTTCCACCTTTAATGTGACCTATAAACTGTACAACTCAATTGAAAAACGAACTTTTTTTTTTTTGGGGGGGGGTAAAAAAAAATATATATATATATATTTTTGGATATGCATTTTAACAAAAAAAAATATATTTTTTTGCAAAATTGTTGCTCTTCCTTGGTTTATAGCGGTGATCATGAATGACAGAGGTGATCAAATATCACCAAAAGAAAGCTCTATTTGTGGGAAAAAAAGGACGTCAATTTTGTTTGGGTACAATGTCGCACAACCGCGCAATTGTCAGTAAAAGTGACGCATTGCTGAATCTCAAAAAGGGCTCTGGTCCTTATGAGTTGCAAACCCTCTTTGCATTAAGGTGAAAAACTTTCTGTAGCGTAGCTGCCTCCCAGAGCGCCCATTTTGTTTACCTGAGCCGATCGCTCCAGCAATAGGGACAAACCCAGCAGCTCCAGCCAGTCTATGGTCCTCATTGGATAGATAGTAACAGGATCCATTGGCTCCCGCTGCTATCAAATTCAGTCACACTGGGGGCGGGGCCGAGTCCTGTCTGTGTCAATGAACACAGCAGCAGGACTCGGGAGTGCACCTGCAAGAGTTCCCCCATGGAATGCGTCTCTCAAGAAGAGGAGGAGCCAGGAGCACAGCTGGGGGACCCCAGAAAAGAGGATTGGGGCCCACTCTGTGCAAAATCCTTACACAGAGGAGGGAAGTATGACATGTTATCTAAAAAAAAAAACAAAAAAAAAAACTGAACCTTTAGTATCACTTTAAAGGGGGAAATCATTCTGGGGCTGATGCGGTTAAATGAGCTGCAGGAATATCTGGCAAGTACTGGCTGTGGTACATGTGACAACAATCTCCCGTATTCTTCATATATCTGGGCTATGGGGTAGAGTGGTAAAACAGAAGCCTTTTCTTAAGAAAAAACATCCAAGCCCGGCTAAATTTTGCAAACACAAGTCTCCCAAAAGCATGTGGGAAAATCTGTTCAAGTTTGATGAAACCAAGGTTGAACTTTTAGGCCATAAATTCCAAAAGCTATGTTTGGCGCAAAAATAGGATTTTTTGACTTACCGTAAAATACTTTTCTCTGAGTTCATTGATGGACGCAGCCTCTCCCATTCTTGACATGGGGGGTTTATGCACCTTTCACTAGGAGTGGACTAGGCAGAACGTAGTTCAGCTAAAAGCACACAGCGCTCCCCGCAGGGGGCAGTCCTCACTTGGCATAACCCCTCCTGCCCTGCTCAGCAACTCAGTTCGTAACAAGCAGAACAAACTCAACAAAAGAGGGGTGGGTGCTGCGTCCGTCAATGAACGCAGAGAAAAGGATTTCACGGTAACTCAAAAACTCCTATTTTTTCCTTCGTTCATTGACGGACACCGCCTCTCATTCTTGACATGTGGGGATGTCCCAAAGCAGTTTCACAACGAGGGGTGGGCAACAACAGTACCCAACAGAAGAATTCTCCGGGAGGTGCCAGACGCACCTCACACCACCGCCTGCAAAACTTAGCGGCCAAAAGCAGCATCCGCGGACACTGCAACAACTACTCTGTAAAATTTTGACAAAGTGTGCACCGAGGCCCAAGTGGCCGCCTTGCACACCTGAGAAACCGACACCTGATGTCGGAAAGCCCAGGAATACCAATCGCCCTGGTAGCGTGAGCCGTGACCGGAAAGGGGGGCTCCTGGCCCCGAACAGCATACGAACGGGTCACCGTCTGTCGTATCCAACGGGAAATAGTGGCCGACGAGGCCGCCATCCCCTTGTGCGGACCATCCACCGCGACAAACAGCGCATCCGACCTCCGAAAAGAGGCAGTGGCTGCCAGATACACCCACATAGCCCTGACCACATACAGGGAATGCAAAGCAACCTCCTTAGGATGAGATGGGCGCGGACATAGCGAAGGAAGGACAATGTCCACATTGATGTGAAAAGAAGAAACCACCTTCGGTAAGGAGGACTGAGAAGGGCGCAAAACCGCTTTGTCACTAGGTAGGACCAAGTACGGAGACCTACAGGACAGAGCCGCCAGCTCAGACACCCGCCTAGCTGATATAATAGCCACCAGGAAAGCCACTTTCTGTGAAAGCAGTTGCAGGGAATTTACACTGATATTTTTGAAAGGCGTCTACCGAAGCACTAAGAGGAACAGATTAAGGTCCCAAGGTGCCAAAAGGCCTGGGGAGCGACATGACGAACCCCCTGGACAAAGGTACGAATCAATGAATGCGTTGTCAAAGGACGCTAAAAAAGAATCGCCAGGGCCCTTAAGGGTGCTCAATGCAAACTTGTGCCCTAGGCCTTGCTAAAGGAAGGCCAGCACCCGAGCCACTAAGAACGGGGGTTCCATCCCCCCTCCTTGCACCAGGCAATGTAAGCCTTCCAGGTGCGGTGATACGTGAACTGGCCTTACGCGCCTTGAGCATAGTGGGGATCACTGAATCAGAGTCCCCCATTATCCATTAACACGCGGGATTCAATAGCCAGGCAGATAAAGCCAGCGAGGGTAAATCAGGGTGCAAGATGAGGCCCTGGGAAGCAGAAACTTGTAAAGCAGGAGACGCCAGGGAGCATTCACCACCACCGCACCATGTCGGCATACCCGGGCCTCCGGGGCCAATCCGGCGCCACAAGACTGGCTGGTATTTCCTCCGCTTCTATCCTGCGCATAGGCGCGGGAACAGCATGAAAAGGAAAAAACTTTCCGAGTCCGCGGGAGTGCCAGCCGAACCACAACTGGCGTATTCGACCGCAGACAGATCGGCCGGAACACAGCCGGATTCAGGGACCATCCCCCTTGAACCAACCTCACGCGACCAGGGCACTCACTAGCCAACTCTCGACACCTGAAATGTAAACGGCGGAGATCACCCAGCACATGAAGTTCTGCCCACCGAACGAAAGCCACCATCGAAGCAGCAGCTAAGCACGTTGTCCCATCCTGCTGCTCCAAATATGCCACAGCCGTGGCAATAACCGACTGAGCTCAGACAGCACAAAAACTACAGCCTCCCCAGCGGGAAGCCAAGCCAGATGGCCCGAAGATCAGGAAATGCATCTGGACATGAGACTCCTCCTGGGACCAGTGACCCTAGGTCGCCAACACCCCCAGGACTTTAGCCAGGCAGACTGGCGCCCGTAGCGACCACCGTCCAAAAAACAGGGAAGAAAACAACTTTCCCAAATGCAGGGCTGGGGCTCACAACCACCATAGTAGTGAGGATGCGGCCTGGCGGTCTCAGCTGATCAACTGAACCAGGGATGAGGGGGACTTCTCCCACTGCAGAGAAACACCTTTCGCTGCCTAGCAGCAGTGTGACACTGCGCAAATGGGACCGCCGCCAGGGAGGAAAGCCAGAGCCCCAGGAGCCACCTGCAAGGGGCAGGGGGAACCACTTTAGGGACAGCAGGGACCGACCCGCCAACTAAGGTGTCTAATTGGTCATAGGAAGGAAAAGACCTCCATCCGGACTAAATCTAGTCTTAGACCCAGAGCCTCCTAACCGTGCGACTGAACCGACACTGATTTCAGAAGTAGCGCCCAGCCGGACTCCCACAGCGTGCGCCTGGCGATTGCCACCTCGGCCCTCAGGGCTGGAGCCGACCCAGCCCGCTGGGGCAGATCGGCCAGATCCACCTGATGCCCCTCAGCCTCACCGAGCCAGAACCGGGGCCACCAATCCAGCGAGGACCCGAGGCACAAAAAACGCAGGCATCTCCCCACCCAAACCGTGGGTAGGGGCAAGCCTTCACACTGAGAAGGACTTGTCTCCTGGCCTGTCGCACCTATGCTGCCAGGGACACTTCCGCCCACCTACGGGATCCCTGACGGGCAGGGAGCCCCGGCCCAATGGCTTAAGGAACGGAGGAAAAGAGACCTCTACCGGGCCGCCAAGGAGTGACCCGTGCCACGGGACTCCCTACCTCCTGGCTCCAACGTGGCTCCAAGAGCCGCCTAGTTGAGAAGGGAAGTTCCGAGAGCGTTTACAACACCCGAGCGGAACCAATACCGGGCGAAAGCTGACCCAGCCTGAACCACCCAGATCAGGCAGCAGACTCGGCGCTCCTGTCAGCCGGGCTAAAGGAAGGCGTGCCACTAAAAGGACGGCAATCAGCATCTGCATAGTCTTGCACGACTTACCACCTGCCCGCTCTGCCGCTGCCTTTTTCCCTGTGCGCCAAGGCAGGCCTGTGCCCACTAAACCTTCCCCACGTCATGCAGGGACAGGCTGTGACCAGTAACAGCTACTGTGCGGGGGGGTAAATCAGCGCCAGAAGGCCAGGGAACCGCCCCCCACACACATACAGGCTGTACTGAATGCATGGGCCACCGCAAGATGGCCGCCATGCACACTACAGGCCAAAACACGCGGCCGGCCACAACAAAATGGTGGCCGCGGTTACCAATAGAGGCTGAACATGCGGCCGGCTACGGGAAAAGTAGCCTCACAGACTTGACAGATTTGGAGTGTTTTTGCAAAGAGTGTGGGCAAATATTGCCAAATCAAGATGTGCAATGCTGATAGAATCATACCCAAAAAGACTGAATGCAGTAATAAAATCAAAGAGCTTCAACGTATTAGAGTGTGCAACTATATTTAGTTTTTTTAATTTTTACTTACCTCAACCTAAAAGATTTCAGTTTGTTGTTCAACTGAGTTGTACAGTTTCATAGGTCACAAAAGTGGAAAAGGTGCTTTAATTATTTATATTTGTCTCATTTTTTCACATCACATAAAACCAGATATTTTAACAGGGGTGTATAGACTTTTTAAATCCACTGTATGTGAATTAGGGACCTCCGATTGTAAATTCTTTGAGCACAGGGACTTATGTGAATGCAAACGCTGCTTAAATTGTCATGGCTGTATAAGTACCTGAAATAAAGGGACAAAACGATATACTTCTGGCACCTCAACAGCTACTTTTCTGTACATGCATGTTTAAAGGAAATCTATGGGGGGGGGGTCATACATATATATATATATACATACATATATACACACACATACACACACACACACACACACACACTCCTCTATGCTGCAGCATGGGTGTGACATTTGCAGTTGCCCCACATCCACTCTAAGTCCGAGAACTCACATGACTGCTGAGCACCCACTGAAGTCCCGGGCTTGAGGGGGCAGGCACAGCTGGCAATCAATCCAAAGCCTGCAGCTGCTCTGCCTTGTCAGCTGACAGCAGGCAATAGCAATTTATAAATGTGCTCTGGGTCACTGAAGATAAAAAAGTGCTTTCCTGTGACCTACAGTATAGACAAAAAAAAAAAACACTGGCCATACTACTTACAGCACATTTCCACTTTTGCAATCAAACTTGAGAAAACGATATTAACTGTTAACTCACTTCAGGAATCTTCCAGAGCTCACAGAGAGGCTCCTCCCACCTAACACAAGAAACACATGATCCACATTATAAAAAAGGCTGCTCACTAGTAGTACCTCAGTATTAAATAACCAAGTTGATCATTGGGGGGGGGGGGGGGGGATTGGTGCCGCCCTGGAAGATTCCTAAAAAGTGAGTTAACGGGCAATAACTGTTTTTCCAAGTCATCTTCCAGGATGGCTCACAAAGGACAACAAAGAACTACCCGATTAGGGTGGGACCACAGCTTCAAAGGCCAAGTTCACCTCTGTTCACTTTTTTTTTTTCCTTCTCTAAATTACAGCTTCCCTATGTCCCTTTACAGCATTCATGTACAGGCGGTCCCATAGTTACAAACATTTGACTTACAAACGACTCCTACTTACAAACGGAGGGAGACAACAAGTGAGAGGAAATCTACCCCTAGGAAGGGAAATTCACTCCTGTTAGCGTTATTATGGGAAAAAGGTGTCTCCACTGATGCTTTATCACCAAGGTTTGTTTCCACAACAGTCCAAAATTTTCAAAATCAAATCATCATTGGGACAGGGAGTTAAATCTTCTGAACAGAAACAGACAGCAAAACAAACATTACAGGTGTGTTAACCCTTCACTATGCTATCCAAAAAGCTTAAAAAACTGGATTTTTTAACTTACCGTAAAATCCTTTTCTCTGAGTTCACTGACAGACGCAGCCATCTCATTGACAAGTGGGGTTTATGCACATACTACTAGGAGTAGACTAGGCAAAAAAGAAAAAAAGGCAAGCTGACCCCTCCCAGGGGGCCGTCCTCACTACAGCATATAACCCGCCAGCTCTGCATAGCATATCAGTTTGTAACAAGAAGTACAAACGCAACACAGAGGGGTGGGTGCTGCGTCTGTCAGTGGACTCAGGATTTAACTTACTGTAAAATCCTTTTCTCTATTTTCTTACGTTCACTGACAGACGCAGCTCTCTCATTGACAAGTGGGGATGTCTCAAAGCAGTATTATTCAAGAGGGGTGGGTAAACCACTGTAACCAACAGAATCCTCACAGGTTGCGCCAGCCGCGGCTACACCGCCGCCTGCAAAACTTTGCGACCAAAAGCAGCATCCGCGGATGCTGACACATCAACTTTGTAAAATTTTACAAAAGTGTGCACCGAGGCCCATGCACAGGGCCTTCCACACCTGAGACATCGAGGCTTGGTGTCTGAAGGCCCAGGAAGTGCTAATCGCCCTGGTGGAATGAGCCGTGACAGGAAAATGGGGTTCTTGGCCCCGAACCGTATACACATGGGTCACTGTCTGTCTGATCCAACGGGAAACAGTAGCAGACGAGGCCACCAAACCCTTTTGCGGCCCTTCCGTCAGTACAAACAAAGCATCAGACTTCCGAAAGGAAGCTGTAGCCGTCAAATACACCCGCAAAGCCCTCACGACATCTAAAGAATGTAAAGCAAACTCCTTGGGATGTGACGGGTGCGGACACAAAGAAGGGAGAACAATGTCCTCAATGTGAAAAGCGGAAACCACCTTCGGTAGGAACGAAGAAGGGCGTAGCACCGCCTTATCCTGTGGGGGCAATTATAATACCTTGTGTGCATTATATTTTGCCTGCGCTAATAAGCGCACTTTTCAGCTCTTTTGCATAATGCATTTGAGTGCACTCGTGTTAAAGCAAGTAAGACAGACACCATAGCTGTTCTCACATTGCAAGCTCGAAAAAAGGGATTTTATTAAAACCTACCGTAAAATCCTTTTCTCCGAGTTCACTGACAGACGCAGCTCTTCATTACGTGTGGGGTTTATGCTTGTCCAACTAAGAGTTAACTAGGCAGGGGAAAAAACAGCTGGCCCCTCCCATGGGGCCGTCCTCTCTTCCCACATAAACCCTCTCCATAGCCCAGCTCAGCAGTTCGTACACAAGCCGTAGAGAAAACAGAGCACAGAGGGGTGGGTGCTGCGTCTGTCAGTGAACTTGTAGAAAAGGATTTTACGGTAAGTTTTAATAAAATACCTATTTCTCCTACGTTCACTGACAGACGCAGCTCTTCATTACGTGTGGGGATGCCCCCAAGCTGTGTCAAAAAGAGGGGTGGGTAAACAACTGTACCCAACAGAACCTCTAAGCAGGCGCCAGACGTGCCTACACTGCCGCCTGCAAATCTTTGTGGCCAGAGGCAGCATCCAAAGATGCTAGCACATAAACCTATAAAACAGAGAAAGTGTGTGCCGAGGCCCAAGAGGCCGCCTTGCACACCCATGACACCGAGGCCTGGTGTCTAAAAGCCCAGGGAGTACTAACAGCCCGGGTATAATGATCCGTGACCGGAAAGGGGGACCTTGCCCTGAACAGAATATGCGTGGGTCACGGTTTGTCTAATCCAACGAAAGTAGTAGACGAGGCCGCCAAACCTTTGCGCGGACCCAGTCAGCACAAATAAGGCATCTGCCTTTCGAAAAAAGGCTGTAGCAGCTAAATACATTCGTAAGGCCCTCACTGCGTCCAAGGCATGCAACTCAATTTCATGTGGGTGCGATGGACGAGGGCACACTGAAGGAAGAACAATATCTTCATTAATATGAAAAGAAGAAACCACCTTCAGGAGGGAAGGAAAGGGTCGCAAGACCACCTTGTCCTTATGCAGGACAAGGCAGGAAGTCAAACACCCGTCTGACGGAAGTGACAGCAGCCAAAAGCCACCTTTTGCGACCGCAGTTGTGAGGGAATCACCCTGAAATTTAGGGTGGTTCCTGAGGTACAGAAAGTACCAAAATCAGATCCCACTGGGCCATCGGGTCTTCACCCCAAGCGCCACATGTCGCACACCTTGTACAAAAGGCACGAATCAACAAGTGTGAAGCCAAAGGTCTCTGGAAAGGAATCGCCAGAGCCAATCTCCGGCCCTTGAAAGTACCCAAAGCCAGTTTTGTTTTTTTTTTTGTTTTTTTGTTCAGGTCCTGCTGCAAAAAATCAGGAACCTGGACACTACGTAAGAGCGAAGGTTATGACCCTCCGCCTCGCACCAAGCTATAAAAGCCTCTCAGGTGCGGTGGTAAATCTTGCGAGAAGTACACTTGCGAGCCTTCAACAAGGTAGGGAACACTGAGTCGGCGACTCCCCTGTCTTAGCACCTGGGACTCAATAGCCAGACCATCGAAGCCAGCGAGGGTAAGGCAGGGTGCAAGATGGGCCCCTGAGACAGTAGATCGTCTCGCAGCGGGAGCCGCCAGAGGGCGTTTGCCACCATTTGCACCACGTCGGTGTACCAAGTGCGCTGAGGCAAATCTGGAGCCACCAGGAATATTGGTATTCCATCCGCCACTATCCTGCGTATCCAACGCGGTAGAAGTTTTATCAGAGGGAAGGCGAACAGAAGCCAATAACAGCCACAGGGGGCCACCAGCGCGTCCGTGGCCACTGCCAACAGATCCTTCGATCTGGGCACAAAGGTCTTCACCTTGTGATTGAACCGAGACACCAAGAGATCCACGTCCAGCGTCCCCCATCTGCGGCAAATCTGGTTGAACACCTCCGGGTGGGGAGACCACTCTCCCTGGTCCAGCGTCTGGCGACTGAAAAAAAGTGATTTTATTAAAACTTACCGTAAAATCCTTTTCTCCGAGTTCACTGACAGACGCAGCTCTTCATGACTTTGTGGGGTTTTATGTTCGTCCTACCAGGAGTTAACTAGGCAGGGAAAAGAAATCAGTTGGCCCCTCCCCTGGGGGCCGTCCTCTTTTCCTACATTAAAACCCCCCCCTCACAGAGGAGCTCTCCAGTTTGTACACAAGCCGTACCAAAATAGAGCCCAGAGGGGTGGGTGCTGCGTCTGTCAGTGAACTCAGAGAAAAGGATTTTACGGTAAGTTTTAATAAAATCCCTTTTTCTCCTACGTTCACTGACAGACGCAGCTCTTCATGACTTTGTGGGGACGTCCCCAAGCTGTGTCATAAAAGAGGGGTGGGTAAACGCAAAACAACTGTACCCAACTGAACCTCTGAGGAGGCGCCAGACGCGCCTACACTGCCGCCTGCAGAACTTTGCGGCCAAAAGCAGCATCCGAAGATGCAAACACATCAACTTTGTGAAACTTAGTGAAAGTGTGAACCGAGGCCCAAGTGTCCGCCTTGCACACCTTTGACACCGAAGCCTGGTGTCTGAAGGCCCAGGAAGTACTAACCGCCCGGGTAGAATGAGCCGGAAAAGGGGGAACCTTGCCCCGAACAGAATACGCATGGGTCACGGTCTTTCTAATCCACTGAGAAATCGTAGCCGAAGAGGCCGCCAAACCTTTGCGCGGGCCCTCTGACAGAACAAACAGGGCGTCAGCTTGTCGAAAAGAAGCTGTAGCAGCCAAGTACACCCGTAAGGCCCTAACTACGTCCAAGGCATGCAACTCGAATTCCTTCGGGTGCACTGGACGAGGGCACAATGAAGGTAGAACAATATCTTCATTGATATGAAAAGAAGAGACTACCTTTGGAAGAAAGGACGGAAGGGGTCGCAAGACCACCTTATCCTTATGTATCACCAAATAAGGAGACTTGCACGATAGGGCAGCCAATTCCGACACTCGTCTGGCAGAAGTGATGGCAACCAAAAAGGCCACCTTCTGTGACAGAAGTTGTAAGGGGATCTCCCTGATCTTTTCATAAGGTGGTTTTTGAAGAACAGAAAGCACCAGATTCAGATCCCATGGGGCCATCGGGCATCTCACCCGAGGCGCCACATGTCGCACACCTTGTACAAAGGTACGAATCAGAGAGTGCGAAGCCA
>BLSH010090785.1:257857-270029 GCA_018402905.1 Glandirana rugosa
GCCCCCAAGCGTTTGGCCACCAACCGAGTGTAAAAGCTGGCGGCCCAGACGCTCCACCACAGGTGGCCCATGTCCTATCTCAAGTAGAGAGATGAGGGTCTGTCCAAGAAGGGTAGTTTAAATTCTGAGGGCGACCTCGCGTTTGTCCGGGAAGAGTCCCGCCACGTCCGAGAGAGTCTAGTCCCTCACTAGCATGGCCAGGGGGGTTCCCCTCTCCAAAGTTCCGAAAATGAACTTAGAGAAACACCACGGGTTTTTCCCCCTGCCAAAAGCCGGGTAGGACCTAGACTTCCGGGTTTTGTTTAAAACAGTCCCGTGCCTTACATGAAGGTACGCATCCTTTATGTCCGATGATGCCAGGAATTCCCCTTGGTGCAGGACGGCCACAACCGACCGAACGGACTCCATCCGGACTGTCCGTGCCCTGACAAAATTTGTTTTGGGCCTTCAGATCCAGGATGGGCCGAAAACCGTCCCCCTTTTTGGGCACCACAAAGAGATTCAAGTAAAAGCCTTGAAACCTCTCCCCTTGGGGGGACCGGTACGATCACTCCCTGATCTGAGAGAGCCTGCACCGCCCTGAGAAGGGCCTGTTTGCGCTCCAGCGGGAGTCTTAAATTTGATGGGAAGAACCTGTCTGGGAGTAGAGAGATGAACTCTATCCTGTACCCGGTGGACACCACCTCGCAGACCCGGCGGTCGAAAATGTGAGCCAACCACCGGTTTGCGAACCCCCGAAGACGTCCCCCCCACCCGACAATCGGGTGGGGGCGACCCATCAGGCTGAGGAAGACTTGTCTTCCGTCTTTCCTGGTGTGCGCTGCCACTGTCGGCTCCAGCCCCTGCAGCAACCTTACTGGGACGTGTTCCCTTGCTTGCCGCGCCTGATGCACGAAAAAGGCTTCCGCTGACCAGACGTAGAAGGCTCCTGTCTACGGCGAATTCACGCCTGCGAAGCTCCGGGAGGAAAGTACTCTTGCCTCCCGTGAAATCCTTAATTTTCGTCAAGTCGTGAGCCAAATAGGCGCCCACCCTGGAAGGGAATATCAGCCAAACCTAGTTTGGAGGCGTGGTCACCCGACCAGGATCGCAGCCAAAGAATTCTGCGAAGCCTAATGGCCGATATAGAAATTCTGGACAACAAGGGCAGAACTTCCACCGCCACATCACAGAGGCAATTAATCCCCTGGAGTAAAAACTCAGCCTTCTGCGGTGCCTCCATGAGGCGACCTTCAGTCAGGTCCGCCTTAAGTTCCTTCATGCACTCCGAAAGGTACTGCACTGCCATGGCCGCAGCCAAAGTAGGTCGCACCGCGGAGCCCGCATTTAAAAAACAAGGACTTCAGAAGTGCCTCTGTTCTTTTATCAGCAGGATCCTTAAAGGAAGGAGTCCCCTCCATAGGAATGGTAGCCGCCTTAGTAAGGCGTGCAATAGGCAGATCCACCGCAGGAGATTCCCATTTCTTCCGGAAGCTCTCCTCAAAGGATAGCGTTCAGAAAAAACATGCAGTCAGTGAGGGGGAATGGCGTGGTTGTTGCCATTCACAATATAGGAACTGGTCAAAAAATTTATTGAAAGGATAGGACTTGGGGGCCTTGGGGGGCCTAGAAGACCCACACACAGACAGCCCGCAATTCGCCTGTTTGATCCAACTGCAACTTGGTGCGAATGCCAGCGATAATGGTGGCTACCAGCACATTGTCCTGGTCAGTCACAGACTCTTGGTCCTCAGTTCCCATGTCACCACCCGTTTCCTCATCAGACAGGCTAGCATGTCTTTGAAGTGTGGGAGGAAACCGGAGTACCCGGAGGAAACCCACGCAGGCACAGGGAGAAAATGCAAACTCCAGGCAGGGTCCTCATGCTGGGGATTCGAACCAGCGACTCTTTTGCTGCCAGGCGGAAGTTTTACCCACTACACCACTGTGCTGCCCATCCCCCGGGGTCCTAAGACCCCTAAAGCCACCTCCGGCTCAGAATCTTCCCCTGACGGGGGGGGGCGGCGGGGACAGGGTCCGCTTCCTGGGGGCCCGCGGAGCGGCTTCCCCACGCGGAAGAAACTCAATCCCGCAGCTGGGAGAGAAAAAAGCCCCTTGGTCAGACTGCGTGGCTGCTGAAGCCACCTCAGTAGGTTCAGCAGGGAGATCAGCCATAACAGGGATGGATGGAAGGAAGTGACGCCCCGCACACAGCCACACACCCACAGGGTCCAGAGGACAGCACCCCACCGCCACCAGCCCAGAGGGAGCCCAGCTATACTTGCTGTTTTGCTGCCTGATAGCGCCAATCGCTCAGAATTGCCTCTGTCAGCCGCCGTTTTCAGAGAGAAGAAGCAGCTGCAGCCACGTGTAGAATGCAGAGCATGCAGTGAAGATGGCCGCCAGGAAGCACTAGAGGGTGAGCACACCTCTCAGGCAACATGCAGTACCGATTATGGCCGCTCCGAGCGCTAGAGGGAAAGCCCCATAGACTGAAAATGTCCGCGGCTACGGCAAAATGGCGGCGGTCCGCCGCAAAATGGCGGCCGAAAGACCGCATGGCGATGCTGGACGAGAAGGCTGAACGAAGGTACAGCGCTGGGGAGGGGGGTGAGGGCGGGGGGTGGCAGGGGGCAAGATGAGAGGCTGATTCCCACCCGGTGGCTACCCTGGACAGCTACAGGAGCAGTGAAAAAATTGCATTTTTGGACGTCGGGCCCTCTTCACTCCCCATGTGGGGAGGAAGGCAGGGCGCTCACTTACCAGTCCGACGCCACGGTAGCCACCCGGATGCAGACTTTCCACCCTTGGCGGGGGGGGGGGGGGGTCGCTGCAGGCCCAGGGTCACCCTGCCGAGCGAATCGGGAAGGGGACCAATATGGGGAATCTCACCCCGGGCCACCCGCACGGAACGGGTAAGATGCGGCGGGTCCCTGTGTTGGGGCCGGCTTCGCATCATGTTGGCCAGGTCGGGGAAAGTACAGAGCACGAAGACTCTCGATGCCCCGACCGGCTACTTGATAGCAGATCATCTTGATTGCAGAAAAAAGAAAAAAGAAAATAAAAAGAAAAATGGTCACAATAGGACCGCAGTTCCCATAGGGAAGCCAGGTCAACTCCTTGCGAACTAGGCATTGAAACTGGAGAGCTCCTCTGTGAGGGGGGGTTTTATTGTAGGAAAAGAGGACGGAGCCCAGGGGAGGGGCCAGCTGATTTCTTTTCCCTGCCTAGTTAACTCCTGGTAGGACGAACATAAAACCCACAAAGTCATGAAGAGCTGCGTCTGTCAGTGAACGTAGGAGAAAGTACTCTTCCCTCCAGTGAAATCCTTAATGATTTTATCAAACTGCACCCCAAAGAGTCGGCTGCCCTGAAATGGGAGATCCGTGAGACCCTTAGACACGTAGTCACCTGACCAAGAGCATAACCACATCACCCGTCTGACAAGGACTGCGAAAACAGACATTTTAGACAACATGGGAAGTAGGTCCAAAGCTGCATCACACAGGTACCAAAGACCCTCTATCAGATGCTCTGCTCGCTGCGACGCCTCAAGCGACATCCCGCAGCTACACTCGTTGTGCAACTCAGACGCACACTCGGTAAGAGATTGCACCGCCATAGCCGGTCTCATGGCTGACCCCGCCAACAAGAACAGTGCTTTGGACACCACCTCCGTCCGCCTATCGGCAAGATCCTTAAAAGAGGAAGACCCCTCCATGGGGATGGTCATTACCTTATTCAGGCGAGCCACCGGAGGGCCGACTGCGGGGGATGCCCACTTCACAAAACTATCCTCAAATGGGTAGCATACAGCGAAACATTTGGGCAGGGCGAAAGAATTCTGCAGACGCTGCCATTCCTTATAGACCAGGGTAAGCCCTAGGGGACCTAGGTGGCTTAAAAGACCCACAAACGTATGCAGTCTCCTATGACTCCCCTGCTTGGTCCAGTCGCAAGGACACACAAATATTAGCGATCAGTGCGGCCACCAGTGCCTTCTCGTGCGCTACCGAGGCCCTCTGGTCTTCCCCGCCGTCCAAGAGCTCCAGCTCACCCTCTGAGAGCTCCATGGGTGTCCCCGTGACCACAGAGGTCACTTCTGGTTCAGACTCCTCCCCTGATGAAGGTGGAGGAGGTGGACGCTTTTTAGGGGCCCCCTTAGCACGGTCCGGCACCTCCCAGGGAAAAAATTCCCCAAATACCGATCTTAACTGGTCCAGGGACACCAGAGACCCCAGCGCAGGTTGCGCTTCCACTGGCTCCTCCTTGGAAGGGCCCGCAGGTTCAGCCACCATTGCCCCAACGGACACTGACAGGCAGAAAAGCCCTGACAGTCCCACAATGCAGCCCCACAGATCAACCAGGGAGGACTGCACCCAGCGCTACTAGCACCCCAGGGAGAGCCCAGCTATACTTGCTGTTTGATGCCTCTCAAGCGCTGAGTCCCAGTAGGAGTGCTTAGTGACCGCCAGTCAGAGCCTGCGCCGCCTGTAACGACGCTGTACCAAAGTGAAAGAGGAAGCATCGGCATAGCCGCACGTTTTTCTTCCCAGGCACATCCAACATGGTCGCAGAGCGGTCACAAGAGGACAAACGCCTGTAATACAGGCCGCGACTACAGCAAAATGCCCGCCGGTCGTCACTAGAGGCCAAAATCAACAAAATGGCCGCGGCTACGGCAAAAAATGGCGGCGGATCGCCGCATGGCGACTAAGGCGCGGTGTGCGGGGTTTGTAGGAGGGGAGTGAGGACATCCAGGGGGGACCTAAGCTCTAGAAGAAACCCTCCCCCAGCCGGCCTAGACCGCTAAAATTCGGCCAGCCCCCCCCCCTCTACGCCCCTAGCGGGGGGAGAGAGGGGGTCACTCGCCAGTCCAACAGGCGTAGTGGGTAGCCACCCGGTTGCAGACCTTCCTCCCACTGCCGGAGAGGGATGTTGCAGGCCAAAAGGCCCCTGGACGGGAACAGAGTCCGGTCACTGGGCGCAAGTGGGGATCACTCACTGGCCACCCGCACGGAACGGGCACGATGCGGCGGACCCCGCCAAAGCTAAGGGTAGCTCGCATCTGTCGGCCGTGCTGGGGAAAGTTCAGGATTCTGGATATCCTCTATGCCCCAGCCGGCTTCTTGATAGTCTTCATCAGATAGCTTGAGAAAAAGCAGTAAATAGTGAACCGCAGATCCCATAAGTGAACCAGGTCTAACTCCTTGCACTAGGCATAAAAAAAACTGATATGCTATAGAGCAGGGGGGTTATATGCTGGAGTGAGGACAACCCCCTGGGAGGGGTCACCTTGCTTTTTTTCTATTTGCCTAGTCTACTCCTAGTAGGATGAGCATAAACCCACTTGTCAATGAAGGGCTGCGTCTGTCAGTGAACGTAAGAGAAAGAAATTTTGTTTGGGTACGTCGCACGACCGCGCAATTGTTAGTTAAAGCGACGCAGTGCCGAATCTCAAAATGTGATCTGGTCCTAACAAGGGAAATCCTTCCGGGGGTGAAGTGGTAAAGAAAAAAATTATACATTTTTTTAAATTTTTTCAGCCTTTTCAGATATTTATATTAGTAGGGACTATTTCTAACACACACATATATATATACATATATATATACATATATATATATATATACATATATTTATATTAGTAGTGCACCGAATGGAAAATTTTGGTGCTAAAACCGAAAATGTGATTTTATTAAGAACTTACCGTAAAATCTTTTTCTCTGAGTTCATTGACAGACGCAGCCTCTATTCATGACACGAAGGGTTTATGCACATCCTACTAGTAGACTAGGCAAAAAGAAAAAAAAGCAAGCTGGCCCCTCCCAGGTGGCCGTCCTCACTCAGCATATAACCCCCCAGCTCTGCATAGCATATCAGTTCGTAACAAACCGTACAAACGCAACACAGAGGGGTGGGTGCTGCGTCTGCCAATGAACTCAGAGAAAAGGATTTTACAGTAAGTTCTTAATAAAATCCTATTTTCTCTTAAGTTCACTGACAGATGCAGCCTCTATTCATGACACGTGGGGACGTCCCAAAGCAATGCCAGACAAGACGGGTGGGTAAACAACTGTACCCAACAGAACCCTCTCAGGAGGCACCTGCCGCGCCTATTTTTGCGGCCAAAAGAAGCATCCGCGGATGCGGACACAAACTTTGTAAAACTTAACAAGAGTGTGCACCGAGGCCAATGTAGCCGCCTTGCACACTTGAGACACCGAGGCTTGGGGTCTGAAAGCCCAGGAAGTGCCAATCGCCCTGGTGGAATGAGATGTGACCGGAAAAAGGGGTTCTTGGCCCCGAACAGTGTACGCATGGGTCACAATCTGTCTGATCTAACGGGATATAGTATCTGACAAGGCCGCCAAACCTTTGTGCGGTCCTTCCGTCAGTACAAAGCATCAGACTTCCGAAAAGAAGCTGTAGCCGACAAATACACCCGCAGAGCCCTTACTACATCCAAAGAGTGCAAAGCAATGTCCTTGGGATGAGACGGGTGTGGACACAATGAAAGGAGAACAATGTCCTCATTAATGTGAAAAGAGGAAACCACCGTTGGTAGGAACGAAGGAGAAGGGCGCAGCACCGCCTTATCCTTATGAAGGACCAAGTAGGGAGACCTACATGACAAAGCCGCAGACACCCACCTAGCGGATGTAATGGCCACCAAAAAAAGCCACCTTTTGTGACAGCAATTGTAAGGGAATATCCCTGATTTTCTCATATGGTGGTTTCTGCAGTACAGAAAGTACTAAATTGAAAACCCACAGTGCCAACGGCGACCGTACCTGAGGAGCTACATGACATATACCCTGTACAAATGTACGTATCAAAGAATGCGTAGCTAAAGGACGTTGAAAAAGAATCTCCAGAGCTGAAATCTAACCCTTGAGTGTACTCAAAGCCAAATTGTTATCCAGGCCTTGCTGCAAGAAGCCCAGCACCCGGGATATAGAGAAAGAGCGGGGGTTCCAACCCGCCGCCTCACACCAGGCAACATAAGCCTTCCAGGTGCGATGATGTATCTTGCGCGACGTACACTTAAGCGCCTTAAGCATGGTAGGGAACACTGAGTGAGAAACGCCCCTATCCCTCAGCACCTGGGACTCAATAGCCAAGCCGTCAAAGCCAGGGAGGGTAAAGCAGAGGGCAGGATGAGTCCCTGTGACAGCAGATCTTCGCGAAGCAGGAACCGCCAGGGAACGTCTGTTACCATCCACACCACGTCGGCGTACCAAGGGCGCTGAGGCTAATCAGGAGCCACCAGGATTGTCGGGATTCCCTCCGCTGCTATCCTGTGCAGGAGCCGCGGTAGAAGCTTGAGAGGAGGAAAGGCGTACAGAAGCCTGTACCAGGACCAAGGTGCGACTAGTGCATCCGTGGCAGCCGCCAACGGATCCCTTGTCCTGCACACAAAGGTCTGCACCTTGTGATTGGACCTGGACGCCATTAAGTCCATGGCTGGCGTGCCCCACCGTTTGCAAATCTGGAGGAACACTCCTGGATGCAGAGACCATTCCCCCAGATCCAGAGTCTGCCAGTTTTCTTCGCCCGGGATGCAGATGGCGGAGATTGCCGGCACGTGAAGTTCTGCCCACCTCAGAATGTGGGTCGCCTCCACAGCTGCTGCCGAGCTCCTTGTTCCGCCCTGATGGTTCACGTACGCCACCGCCATGGCATTGTCCGACTGAACCAGAACCGGGAGGCCACGCAGCCTTGCCGACCAGTGGGAGAGACCAAGCCTGATTGCCCTCAGCTCCAGTACATTTATTGGAAGGCGCGATTCCTGCGTCGGCCAAAGGCCCTGAGCAGACAACTGCCCCAGGACCCCTCCCCAGCCCGAGCTGGCATCCGTCGTGACTATCGACCAATTCAGAGGAAGGAACGACTTTCCCAAAGTCAATGCCGGGGCCCGGAGCCACCAGGTCAATGACCCTCTGGTTTAATGATCCAAATTGATCAGCTGGTCCAGGGACAACAGAGACTTGTCCCACAGTAACAGGATTGATCGCTGCAGGAGCCGAGTGTGACTCTGGGAGTACGGTATCGCCTCGAAGGCCGAGACCAGGAGCCCCAACACCAGCATATAGAACCATAAGGAGGGCCACCGACGTAACGACAGGGATCACACTGCTGCTTGTAGTGTCAGCAACTTGGCCGGAGGTAGGAACGCCTTCGCCTGCTCCGTGTCCAATAATAGACCCAGATATTCCAGACGACAGGACAGGGTCAAAGTCGACTTCTGCAGGTTAATCAGCCAGCCGAAGTCTCTCATCAAGGCCATGGTGCTAGCAACATTGTCCTCCAGAGCCGAAGCTGACTAGGCTCACAGGAGCAGATCGTCGAGGTATGCTACCACAGCAATGCCTCTCTGCCTCAAGAGCCAGCACCGGAGCCAACAGCTTGGTGAAGACCCCAGGAGCCGAGGCCAGACCGAAGGGAAGTGCCACAAATTGGTAATGTAGATCCCCTACCGCAAAGCGCAGGAAACTGATGCCGGAGACAAATGGGAACATGAAGATAAGCGTCACTGATGTCCAGAGACGCCATGAAGTCCCCTTGGTGCAGGGCGGCCACGACCGAGCGGACGGGTTCCATCCTGAATTTCCGTGCTCTCACAAAGTGATTGAGTGCTCTCAGGTCCAGAACTGGCCTGACCCCACCTCTTTTGGGCACCACAAAGAGGTTTGAATAGAAGCCTTTCCAACGGAGGGACCGGCACAATTACCCCTTGTTCGGACAGCATCTGAACAGCCCCCAGCAGATCTTCCCGATGCCCCATAGGGAGGCTCAAGTTTGATGGGAAAAACCTGTCTGGGGGTAAAGTACTGAACTCTATCCTGTACCCGGAGGACCCCACTTCCCACACTCACACATCGGAAATGCGAGCCGTCCACCTGTCTGCGAACCCCAGAAGACGCCCCCCCCACCCAAGAGTCAGGCGGGAACAACCAATCATGCGGAGGACTTGTCCTCCGTCTTTTCGGGCTTGCCCGGCCAGGGCCGCTTGCCGGACCCCGTGGCAGACTTGCCGGGCCGCGAGCCCTTGCCCGCTGAACTGGGCGGATGAAAAACACCGCTTCTGGCCCGAAGAAGAATGCCGGCTTACGGCGGTAATCCTGCCGCTTGGGTTCTGGAAAAAAAGTACTCCCCCCCCCCCCCCCCCCGGTGAAATCCTTAATGATTTCATCCAGTTGCGCCCCGAAAAGGGAGGTCCGTGAGGCCCTTTTTGGACGCGTGGTCACCAGACCAACACCGCAACCACAATAACTATCTGATAATGTCTGCAAAAACAGACATCTTTGACAGCATAGGGAGCAGGTCCAAAGCTGCGTCACACAGGTCACAGAGACCCTGCACCAGGTGGTCTGCCCGCTGCAAAGCCTCAGGGGAGCACCTGCAGCCCAAATCATTGTGCGACTCCGTCGCACATTCTGCAAGCAACTGCGCCACCATGGCCGATGGCAGAGCCGGCCTCGTGGCCGTCCCGCCACCAAGAATAATGCCTTGGACACTGCCTCCGCCCGTCTATCGGCCAGATCCTTAAAGGATGGTGACGTACCAACGGAATGGTCGTCTTCTTATTGAGGCGAGCCACCGGAGGGTCCACTGCGCGGGATGCCCACTTCTTCAAAAGGCTGTCCTCAAAAGGATAGTGCACAGAGAAACGTTTGGCCAGTGAAAAGGAATTCTGCAGATGCTGCCATTCCTTGTACACAAACTGGTCAAAAAAATGGACATAAAGGAAACACCTTAGGGGTCCGCGTCGGTTTAAAAGACCCACAAACGTAGGTAGGCTCTTGTGACTCCCCAGTCTGGTCCAGTCGCAACGACTCATGGATGTCGGTGATCAGGGAGGCTACCAACGCCTTTTCGTGCGCCACTGAGGCCCCCTGGTGCTTCTCACCGTCTGAGGGCTCCAATTCACCATCCGAAAGCTCCACGGGGGTCCCTGTGACCACAGAGCCCCCTTCCGGTTCAGATTCCTCCTCAGAAGGAGGAGGGGGTGGAAACTTTTTAGTCACCCCCTTGGCACGGATCGGTACCCCCCGGGCGAAAAACTCTCCCAAAATGGATGTTAGCTGATCCAGGGGAATCAGAGGTCCAAGCAGCAACTTGCGCTTCTGCGGACCACTCCGGAGAAGAACCCGCAGGTTCAGCCACCATTGAACTATCGGAACACTTTCAAGGCCTATGGGCTATGACACCCCCACAATGCTGCCCCACCGAACTGCCCCACAGAGCGACCAGGATATGCCCAGGAGGACTCTGCACCGCCGCCACCGACACCCCAGGGAAAAGTCAGCTATACTTGCTGTTCTGTATGCCCCCAGCCACTGTAAACGTGCTGTCCGCCACTGCCAAGCTGCTGCCGCTGTGTGCACCGCTGATCAGGAAGAGAAACCGGCGTCGACACGCACGTTTTCTATCAGTGGGACATACCAAAAATGGCAGCCGAGCAGTCACAAGAGGCCAAAGCCATTAAAATGGCCGCGGCTATGGCAAAATGGCGGCGATACACTGCTAAATGGTGGCGAAACGCCGCATGGCGGTACCGCTAGCATGGCAGGGGAGGGGGGGGGGAACAGGAAAGAAAACCTTGACCCCAGGACCCTCCACCGGAATTATGGTACCGCTAGTCGCCCCCCCTCCGCACCCCGGGGGGAGGGGGGTGTCACCATTCCCAACGGGCGCAGTGTGTAGCCACCCGGTAGCAGACCTTCCTCCCTTCAGGTGGAGAGGGATGCTGCAGGCCAGACACGCCCCTGGACGCGAGCGCATCCCGGTCACTCGGACGTAAGTGGGGTTCACCCACTAGCCCCCACCCCCCCCCGCATGGAACGGACACAATGCAGTGGACCCTGCTAAAGCTAAGGGTAGCTCACATCCATCGGCCGTGCTGGGGAAATTTCAGGATTCGAGATATCCTCTATGCCCCAGCCGGCTACTTGATAGCAGTCTTCATCAGATAGCTTGAGAAAAGCAAAAAGAAAAAATGGGGAACCGCAGATCCCATAAGGGAGCCAGGTCTAACTCCTTGCACTAGGCATAAAAAAAAAGGGATTTTATTATAAAACTTACCGTAAAATCCTTTTCTCCGAGTTCACTGACAGACGCAGCTCTTCATGACTTTGTGGGTTTTATGTTCGTCTTACCAGGAGTTAACTAGGCAGGGAAAAGAAATCAGCTGGCCCCTCCCCTGGGGGCCGTCCTCTTTTCCTACATTAAAACCCCCCCTCACAGAGGAGCTCTCCAGTTCGTACACAAGCCGTACCAAAACAGAGCCCAGAGGGGTGGGTGCTGCGTCTGTCAGTGAACTCGGAGAAAAGGATTTTACGGTAAGTTATAATAAAATCCCTTTTTCTCCTACGTTCCCTGACAGACGCAGCTCTTCATGACTTTGTGGGGATGTCCCCAAGCTGTGTCAAAAAAGAGGGGTGGGTAAACGCAAAACAACTGTACCCAAGTGAACCTCTGAGGAGGCGCCAGACGCGCCTACACTGCCGCCTGCAGAACTTTGCGGCCAAAAGCAGCATCCGAAGATGCAAACACATCAACTTTGTAAAACTTAGTGAAAGTGTGAACCGAGGCCCAAGTGGCCGCCTTGCACACCTGTGACACCGAAGCCTGGTGTCTGAAGGCCCAGGAAGTACTAACCGCCAAGGTAGAATGAGCCGTCACCGGAAAAGGGGGAACCTTGCCCCGAACAGAATACGCATGGGTCACGGTTTTTCTAATCCACTGAGAAATCGTAGCCGAAGAGGCCGCTAAACCTTTGCGCGGGCCCTCTGGCAGAACAAACAGGGCGTCAGCTTTTCGAAAAGAAGCTGTAGCAGCCAAGTACACCCGTAAGGCCCTAACTACGTCCAAGGCATGCAACTCGAATTCCTTCGGGTGCAATGGACGAGGGCACAATGAAGGTAGAATAATATCTTCATTGATATGAAAAGAAGAGACTACCTTTGGAAGAAAGGACGGAAGGGGTCGCAAGACCGCCTTATCCTTATGTATCACCAAATAAGGAGACTTGCACGATAGGGAAGCCAATTCGGATACTCGTCTGGCAGAAGTGATGGCAACCAAAAAGGCCACCTTCTGCGACAGAAGTTGTAAGGGGATCTCCCTGATCTTTTCATAAGGTGGTTTTTGAAGAACAGAAAGCACCAGATTCAGATCCCATGGGGCC
>BLSH010090785.1:281901-292818 GCA_018402905.1 Glandirana rugosa
TGGGCTGATTTGTGGACCTGGTTACGGAACCGTTACCAGGATCGCCTCTATAAGGCGTTCCCCTATCGAAGTCCTATCGAACAACGGATCACAACTCATACTGGTCTTACACGACCACCGGGGCTCGTCTGAACTGGTGACCGGGGTGGTCTAGGTACCGTTAAGAGAGTTTACCGTGAAATTACTACCCATCACCCTGTTCACCCGATACCTTTACCCGTCTGACACGTCATTAAAATGTGAGCCATGTACTAAGTGTTATAAGGGACTGGTGGCGTACATTGGGCCCGGTCTTCTTGCAGACTCAATAAGAGAGGAACTTCTTTCCTTCCTCACCCACACCGCGACGAGAATTACACGATTACCTCACGCAACCCATGTACAGGTTCGCCAGCGATGGAGAAAAACGAGCCCCCATGGATGCTCCTTTGCACTGAAGATAGAATGTGCGGTCGAACATAAAATAGTTGTGTTTAAGGAGATATATGATACATATATTTTATAAGCAATCAAAGAACAGCACTCCATTAGCACATTAAGAGCAGCGCCACACCCACTCCTTCCTTTCTTCAAGGAGAGAATAACTCAGACGTTCTTCTGGCCCGGGTTACATGCGGTGGTCAGGGAATATTGTGAATCATGTACCGAGTGTAAAATTACTGCACAGTCTGCCCATTTCCATAGCCCACTTGTCCCACTACCCATCATTAAAGTGCCATTTGAGAGAATTGCCATGGATCTGGTGGGGCCAGTGGTCAAGTCTGCTCGGGGCCACCAGCACATTCTGGTCATACTCAACACTAGGCAACAAGCTATCCTGAAGCTATCCCCTTGCGGAATATCTCCGCTAGGACCATTGCCAAGGCATTGGTCCAGGTGTTTAGTCGGGTGCGGATCCCAAAAGGACATCTTAACGTATCAGGGCACCCCCTTTATGTCCAGAGTTACCAAGCAATTGTGCAAATTGTACAAACTCTCCCATCTCCATACTTCTGTTTACCACCCCCAAACTGACGGTGTGGTGGAAAGGTTTAACAAGACCCTTAAGAGTATGTTGAAAATGGGGGTGGATAAAGATGGGAGAAAAATTGATTTTTTGTATAACTTACCGTAAAATCCTTTTCTCCGAGTTCACTGACAGACGCAGCCTTCTTATGACACATGGGGGTTATGCTCATCCTACTAGGAGTAGACTAGGCAAAAACAAAAGCGTAGGTTGGCCCCTCCCAGGGGGCCGTCCTCACCTCAGCATATAATCCCCCTGCCCTGTACAGCACATCAGTTTGTAACAAGCCGTACAAAACCAACGCAGAGGGGTGGGTGCTGCGTCTGTCAGTGAACTCAGAGAAAAGGATTTTACGGTAAGTTATACAAAAAATCCATTTTTCTCTTCTGTTCACTGACATATGCAGCCTTCTTATGACACATGGGGACGTCCCAAAGCTGTGCCAATCAAGAGGGGTGGGCAAAAACCATAACAAATGTACCCAACAGAAAAGACGCTCTCTCAGGCGGCGCTAACCGCGCCTAAACTGCCGCTTGTAATACTTTGCGGCCAAAAGCAGCATCCGAGGATGCTAAAACATCAACCTTGTAAAACTTAGTAAACGTGTGCACTGAGGCCCAAGTAGCTGCCTTGCACACCTGGGACACCGAAGCTTGGTGTCTAAATGCCCAGGAAGTACTAACTGCCCTGGTGGAGTGCACCGTGACTGGAAACGGGGGAACCTTGCCCCGAATCTCATACGCATGAGTCACGGTCCTCCGTATCCAAGGTGATACGGTAGCAGACTTCCTAAAAGAAGCTGTAGAACTTAAATATACCCGCAAAGCCCTCACCACATCCAAAGAATGCAGTTCGACCTCTTTAGGATGTGATGGGTGTGGGCATAATGAGGGGAGAACAATATCCTCATTTAAATGAAAAGAAGAAACCACCTTCGGAAGAAATGAAGGTGAAGGCCGCAGAACTGCCTTGTCCTTATGGAGGACCAAGTAGGGTGACCTGCAGGACAAAGCTGCCAGCTCCGACACCCGCCTGGCGGATGTCATAGCCACCAGAAAAGCCACCTTCTGCGACAATAAGCGTAAGGGAATGTCCCTGATCTTTTCATATGGCGGTTTCTGTAACACAGAGAGCACCAAATTCAAATCCCACGGTGCCAAAGGCGACCGTATCCGAGGGGCCACATGACGTACTCCTTGTACAAATGTACAAATCAATGAGTGAGACGCCAATGGTCGTTGAAAAAGAACCGCCAGGGCCGAAATCTGCCCTTTAAGCGTACTTAACGCCAGGTTCTTGTCCAGTCCTTGCTGCAAAAATGACAGCACTCTGGATACTCTATAAGAGCGGGGAATTCCATCCTCCCGCCTCGCACCAGGTAATATAGGCCTTCCAAGTGCTATGATAGATCTTACGTGAGGTGCTCTTACGTGCTTTCACCATAGTAGGGCTTACAGAGTCCGAGACACCCCTATCCCTCAATACCTGGGCCTCAATAGCCAAGCCGTCAAAGCCAGCGAGGGTAAAGCAGGGTGCAAGATGGGCCCCTGAGACAGTAGGTCTTCGCGAAGTGGAAGACGCCATGGGACATCTGCCACCATCCGTACTATATCGGCGTACCACGGACGCTGCGGCCAAACCGGAGCCACCAGGATTGTCGCAATTCCCTCTGCTTCTATCCTGCGCAAAACGCGCGGTAGAATCTTCAGAGGAGGAAAGATGTAGAGTAGCCGATACCGACCCCAGGGCGTTACCAGTGTGTCCAAGGCGACCGCCAACGGATCCCTTGTTCTGCACACAAAGGCCTGTACCTTGTGATTGTACCTGGAGGCCATCAGGTCCACTTCTGGGGTGCCCCATTTGCAGCAAATCTGGTGGAGCACCTCTGGATGTAGGGACCACTCCCCCTGATCCAGAGTCTGGCGGCTGAGAAAATCCGCCTGCCAATTTTCCACACCTGGGATGTAGATTGCAGAGAGCTGGCACGTGAAGCTCTGCCCAACGAAGGATCAGAGCTGCCTCCGCGGCTGCTGCTGCGCTTCTTGTTCCGCCCTGATGGTTCACATACGCCACCGCTGTGGCATTGTCCGACTGGACTCGAACAGGGCGGCCTCGCAGCCTCTCTGTCCAATGAGACAGGCAAAGCCTGATCGCTCTCAGTTGCAGTACATTTATCTGAAGACGAGTTTCCCGTACTGACCAATGACCCTGGACGGAGGATTGTCCCAGGACTCCTCCCCACCCTGACAGGCTGGCATCTGTTGTCACTATCGACCAATTGAGGGGAGGAAAACTCTTCCCCAACCTTATGGCCGGAGCCCGAATCCACCAAATCAGAGACCCTCGAGACTGATGATCCAACCTGATCAGTCTGTCTAGGGATAGGGGAGACTTGTCCCACTGAGACAAAATTGTCTTCTGTAGGAGTCGGATATGACTCTGGGCATAAGGCACCGCTTCGAACGTCAACACCATGAGACCCAACACTCGCATACAGAACCGTAAGGAGAACCACTGGCGTGACAACAGGGTTCGCACTGCTGCCTGAAGAGTCAGTAGCTTGCCCGGTGTTAGAAACACCCTTGCTTGTACCGTGTCCAGAATCAGACCCAGGTACTCCAGCCTGCAAGTCGGAGTCAATGATGATTCTTGTAGGTTGATCAGCCAACCGAACTCCTCTAACGTGGCTACCGTGATTGTCACGTTCTCCTCCAGAGCTGTAGCCGTTTCTGCCCTCAGCAGTAAATCGTCGAGGTACGCTACCACCACGATACCTCTGTCCCAGTAACGCCATCATCGGGCCACCACCTTGGTGAACACCCGGGGAGACGAGGCCAACCCGAAGAGAAGTGCCACAAACTGGTAATGCAGATCTCCCACTGCGAAACGCAGAAAACGCTGATGACTGAGACAAATCGGAACGTGGAGATATGCGCCCTTGTTATCCAAGGACGCCAGGAATTCCCCTTGACGTAGGGCGACCACGACCGAGCGGATGGATTCCACCCTGAACCTCTTCGTCTCCACGAAGCGATTCAATGCTCTTAGATCCAAAACTGGTCTGACCCCCGCCCTTTTTGGGTACCACAAAAAGGTTTGCATAAAACCCCTGAAATCTCTCCATCCTGGGTACCGGTATGATCACCCCCTGTTCGGCGAGAGCTCGGACGGCGCCTAGAAGCGCCTGGTGGCGTTCCTGCGTGAGCCTCAAGTTTGAGGGGAAGAAACTTTCTGGGGGCAGAGAGCTGAATTCTATCCTGTACCCGGAAGACACCACCTCCAGGACCCACAGATCGGTGATGCGGGCAGCACATCTGTCTGCGAACCCCAGTAACCAGCCCCCCACCCGTGAAGCGGGTGGGGGCAACCCATCATGCGGAGGCGGATTTATCCTTCGCTTTTTCAGACTTATGCTGCCAGGGCCTTTTACTGTGCCCTGCGAAAACTTTTCCGGTCTTGCAGCTTTTACCTGCTGAGCCGGATGCCCGAAAAAAACTTCTGACCTGACGCGACAGGCCCCTGTCTGCGCCGCAACTCACGCCGTTTAGGCTCCGGGAGAAAAGTACTTTTACCTCCCGTGAAATCCTTAATGATTTCATCCAACTGTGGGCCAAACAGAAGCTCTCCCTGAAAGGGAAGGTCTGCCAGTGCTTTCTTTGAAGCCTGATCGCCCGTCCAAGATCGGAGCCATAGCACCCGTCTGATAACAATTGAAAAAACAGACATTTTTGACAATATAGGAAGGAGGTCCAAAGCAGCATGACATATGTAGCGGAGCCCCTCTTCCAAATGTTGTGCCCGCTGTACCTCAGCCTGTGCCCAATCACAAGTTAAATTAGTGCATAGAGCAGTCGCCAGCCCCCGCAGCGACTGTGCCGCCATTGTAGTTGCTAGCGCCGGCCGCATGGCTGACCCAGCCAACAAGAACAGTGCTTTAGACACTGTCTCTGTGCGGCGATCGGCCGCCTCCTTAAAGGATGGCGACCCCTCCAAGGGAATGGTGGTTGCTTTATTCACCCGAGCCACGGCAGGGTCCACCTCCGGGGAGGCCCATCTCTTAGTAAAGCTCTTCTCAAAGGGGTAGCGCACCGCAAAGTTTTTAGGCAAAGCAAAGGAACTTGGTGGCCTATGCCACTCCTTAAAGACCGCCTGCTCAAATACTTGGTCATAAGGGTAAGCCCTAGGGGCCCTAGGCGGTTTAAGTGGGCCACAAACATAAGCGGACTCATGTGACTCCCCAGCTGGATCAAGACGCATGGACTTGCGGATATCAGTGCTTCCACTATCGCCTTATCACGCGAAGACAGAGTTTCTTGACTCTCCTCATGCTCTGAGGGTGGTTCACCCTCTGAAAGCTCCACAGGTGTGACCATTGAGGCGCTTTCCAGATCTGAATCCTCCCCGGAGGAAAGAGGGGGGGTGGGCGTTTTTGAGGACCCCTTGGAACAGGTACCTCCGCCCTGGGAAAGAACTCCCCAAACACCGCCCTCAGCTGTTCCAAAGACACTAGTGTTCCTGGGGTGGATTGTAGATCCGCAGGTACTCCTGCCATAGTATTGCCGGGCTCTGACATTACAGCCTTCCGGCACCCCCACTGTGTAACCACCACCTCTACTCCACCAATCAACTAGGGAGACCCGGAAGGATTGCCCACACCGCTACCAGCACCCAGGAAGGGCCAGCTATACTTGCTGTTTAGATGCCTCAGCACTCCGACCGGAAGAGCAATGCCCACAAACTACTGCACGCCAGGAGCCTGCTGCTGTGTGTCAGCCACGCTGTACAAGCGAAAACCCGAAGCCCACTTCCGTTTTTAAACATTTCCTGTACCAGGACTGCACTTCCTTGAGCTACCACTGGGGGCCGCCAGACCGCAGGCTGAAAACCGCATGGTTTCACAAACAATGGACGCTGCCATTACACCCGCGCGGTCGGCCACGAACGAGCGGTGCTCCATCTTCCAATGGCGGTGACCCGCCGAACATAGCGCTCCGGACGGTCGGTGCAGAGTCGAACAGTCAGGGCAACAGTGCCGTACTGCGGAATAGGGGGAGTGGGGGGGACGGAGGATTAACCTCACATGGGTATTACCCAAACTGTCCCTCTAATGAGCCCCCACCGGCCGGCTTACCACCAGAGCTGCCCAGACGCCCACTCTCCACGCCCTAAGGCGGCAGAGGGGTCCACTCACCAATCCTTGACGGGCGCAGCGGCAGCCACCGGAGCAGACCTACCGTCCCCTAGGGGAGGCATGCTGCTGGCCAGGCCCCTGGACAGGCGTACCTAGTCACTGGGCTCTAGTGGGTTTTAGCCACTGGCCGCCCACACGGAACGGGCGCTATGCGGTGGGCACCCCGAAGGGCGTTCGCATAGTGTCAGCCGGACTGGGGAAAGATTTGGATTCGGGATATCCTCTATACCACCAGCCAGCTTCTTGATAGCAGTCTTCATCAGATGAATCTTCAGGAGATCGCAGATCCCAAAGGGAGCCAGGTCTACTCGCACTAGGCAAAAAAAAAAAAACTGATGTGCTGTACAGGGCAGGGGGATTATATGCTGAGGTGAGGACGGCCCCCTGGGAGGGGCCAACCTACGCTTTTGCCTAGTCTACTCCTAGTAGGATGAGCATAACCCCCATGTGTTATAAGAAGGCTGCGTCTGTCAGTGAACGGAAGAGAAATTAGGATTTCTTGCTACCATATATCATGTTTGCCATACGAGAGGTTCCACAGGCGTCTACAGGATATTCCCCATTTGAACCCTTGTACGGTAGACATCCCAGGGGGCTGCTAGATGTCGCAAAGAAACGTGGGAAGAAGAGGCCACCCCATATAAGAGTGTCAGAGCATATCTCCTTGATGCAGGATCGAATTGCGCGGTTCTGCCCCTTGTCCGGGAACATATGGAGCAAGCCCAGGAAGCCCAGAGGGTGGTTTATAAAATCAGGATGCCAAGACCCGAACTTTGAACCCCAGGGACAGAGTGCTGGTACTAGTCCCCCACTGTTGAAAGTAAATTTCTAGCAAAGTGACAGGGTCCCTTTGAGATTATGTAAAGAGTAGGGGAGGTAAACCAAGGTTTATCAGCCAGGGAAAAAGGAAGCCGGAGCAAATCTACTATGTTAAGCTCTTAGAACCCTGGAAGGAGAGAGGGGTACCAATGACCCCGGATGTTCCCTTGACAGAAACCTTGTCAGTGGCACAACAAAATGACATTAAAGAGCTCCCAAGTAAAAATAGAGACTTCTCCCCTTTACCCAGACTTTACTCCGTGATCCAACATGACAGTTACAGAACCAGGGTTCATCGTAAATTTAAAACCCTACCGGATACCTGAGGCTAAATGGGAGACAGTGGCAAAGGAGATAAAAACCATGTTGGAGTTGGACGTGATAGAGGAGCCCCATAGTGCTGGTCCCAAAGCCTGATGGCACTATCAGGTTCTGTAATGATTGCAGAAAGCTGAACGTGTTTGACACATACACGATGCCGCAGGTTGACGAACTTGACAACAGATTGGGAGGTGCCCGGTACATAACCCTAGAACTAAAGGCTACTGGCAGATCCCCCTAAAGGAGTCAAGGAAAAAAACTGCCTATTGTACTCCCAATGGGTCCTTCCAGTACAAGCGAATGCTGTTTGGGCTGTATGGGGCCCCACCATCATTCCAGAGAACGATGGACAAAACGTTGAGGCCACATCGGCCTTATGCAGCCATCTATCTGGATGATGTGGTCATCCACAGCCTAGATTGGGAATCACACCTGCCCAGACTACAAGCAGTGGTAGATTCGCTTAGGGTAGCAGGTCTAACAGCCAACCCCAAAAAGTGCGACCATTGGCCTGGAGGAAGTCTGACTAATCAAGCCCCAAACCAACAAAATCAAGGCAAATTAAAAAATGGCCTTAACCGGTAAACAAAAAAACAGGTTTGTGCCTTCCTGGGGATTACAGGAGTGTCATACCCGACTTTGCCACCATTGCCATCCCTCTGACTGCCTGACAAAGGGTAGGGGGGTGGGCATGGTTAAATGGAATCCTGAAGCAGAGAAAGCATTCCAGAAGTTGAAGCAGGCCTTTTGTGTGCAGCCAATGCACGTGACCCCGGACTTCACAAATTAGTTGTACAGACACCTCTGAGGGGGGACTGGGTGCCGTACTGTCTCAGAACAGAGACTGAGAGAAGCACCCGGTCGTATACTTAAGCAGGAAGCTTAACCGGCATGAGAGGACTTATGCTATCGTGGAGAAGGAGTGCCTGGCTGTCAAGTGGGCCTTCGAGGCCCTGAAGTACTACCTGCTAGGAAGGTCATTTAGGCTAGTCACCGACCATGCCCCTTGCCCCCCTGAAGTGGATGTGTAAATCCTCCAGGGCCTGGAGCAGAGGGGGGTAATATGTGACGTTATGCGAGGCGCAGTAGTGGATGGGCGCCTTTTGTCATCCTGCATACGTTCATATATTGAAGGGACCAAGATGGAATCCGGTCCAGGTGTTATCAGCCAACTTGGCAGGGCTGGTTCCAGCCTGGAGTTTCTGGTCCGCCCAAACCCCCTCCAGCTGGATGTAACGACCAGGAAGAGATCTCACACAAGCTCACCTTCGGTCTCAAGTGTGCTAAACTGAGGTAGCTAAGAGCTGGACTGTGGTTGCTCTAAAGACTGAGAAAAAAGGAAAGGTTTGCATTTTGTTTAGAGGTGTCAGGAACAAGCTCTGACATCGCATAGAGGGCTCCTGTTCTGTATTAGTTTACTGCCAGACAGCAATGTTTTGTTTTATGATTTGCAACCTTTTGTAAATAAAACTGGCCACATATATATATATATATATATATATATATATATATATATATATATATATATATATATATATATATATATATGGGGTGCGCATCTTCACTGGTCCCCCGATTCGATTATGATCTGGTCAATGACTTGATGATGCATCATGATTAGGATACAAGGGAGGGTAGGAACTGAAGGATGGAAGAATCCATGAATCAAAGGAAGGATGGGGGATTGTGGTGATGGAGATTGAGAAATCCATGGATAGGAAGAGGGAAATGATGGGTGCAGGGGGGTGTGGGTGATGATGGGAGATGGGTGTCAGTGGGTGATGCTGGCCAGTGGGTGATGAGGGGTGTGGGTGGTAGTGATGGGTTTCAGAGGGTGATGCTGGGTGTAGATGGGTGTCAGTGGGTGATGGGTGTAGAGGGGTGTCAGTGGGTGGTGGGTGTAGAAGGGTGTCAGTGGGTGGTGCTTGTTGGCGGTGATGGGTGTGGGTGGCGGGGGGGTGGACAGATGTGTTGTGCACTGTGACAAATGTGATGGGGACATAGATGTTTTGGGGACTGACAGATGTGATGGGGTATACAGATGTTTTGGGGACTGATGTAATGGGGACATACAAATGTTTTGTGCACTGACAGATGTGATGGGGAAATAGGTTTTTGGGACTGGTACAGATTATTTATGGGGACAAGGACATGTATGGGGACAGGGGCACCAGTGGTGCTTGGCGTACTATGTGTGGGGTAATCTGACAGACCTCTGTATAAAATCATCTTCACACCGAGAGCTGTCACGTAGCTGCAGTGCAGATTCCCCCCCCACCCCCCCCCCACAGTGAGCGATCAATGAGCTTGGCGGGGAGAGAACTATTTACATTGTAACGGCTGTGGTTGGACACAGCCGTCACGTGATCAGGAGGGCCAATCACATCATCCATATCACCGATCTCTGCTTGGCAGGGTCCTGTGATCATAATGATCACAGGATCTAGCTGCAGTGCAGAGAGATCCTGTGATCATAATGATCACAGGATCTAGCTGCAGTGCAGAGAGAGAGAGACTTACAAAGAAATATATAAGAAAAGAGAAAAAGACTACCCAGTCTTGGAGAAAAGAAAAATTTTTTTATAGCAACGTGTTAAGGAAAAACATACAAATGCCATGCGTTAAAGTGTATACGTATGTGAAAGATCTAAACAAATTGTGCAGCGTTATGGGTGAGACTACCCAAATCGATTCCCTTTAGTAAGTTGAAGAAATAACACAACATTTACAGTAAACAAATTCTCAATAATCCTCCAAAAGTGATTAGTGAAAGAAAAGAAAATGGTAACGCTGATCAGGCACTTCTCAGACTTATCACATGGAGGCGTGTGGAGGGGTGAGCACATATGTTGTGGAATGTGGTGTGTTGAGAGATTTTTTTTTTGGTTGTGTCGGCATTCCCAAACACTGGATTTTAATTTTCTTTTTTCACTAATCACTCAGGATTATTGGAAAATGGTTTACTGTATATGTTGTGTATGCATGTTATTTTTTTTCCACATACTACCGTATATACTCGAGTATAAGCCGAGTTTTTCAGCACATTTTTTGTGCTGAAAAATGCCCCCCTCGGCTTATATTCGAGTCAGCATCTGGTCAGAAAACTTTATGTATGTGCAATGAGTGGCGCACATACATAGGCTTGTTGGCTGCAGTTCAGAGTGACTGCCAGTGATTGGCTTGTCACTGTCCTGGGGGCGGGTCCGGAGCCGGAGCGCGCGTCGGAGCGGCTGAACATGCAGGCTGAAGAGAAGAGATACGGTATGTCCCCTGAAATGTACCAGTAATGTCCCCTGTAATGTATTGGTAAATGTCAGTGTAATGTAATGGGCTCTGCAATGCAATGGTGATTGTCAGTGTAATTTAATGGCCCCTGCAATGTACCAGTAATGACGATTAATGTAATGTAATGTCCCCTGTAATGTGTTGGTGATTGTCAGTGTAATGTAATGTGCCCTGCAATGCAATGGTGATTGTCAGTGTAATGTAATGTCCTCTGTAATGTGTTGGTGATTGTCAGTGTAATGTAATGGGTCCTGCAATGCAATGGTGATTGTCAGTGTAATGTAATGGCCTCTGT
>BLSH010090785.1:293065-310833 GCA_018402905.1 Glandirana rugosa
TTTTTTTTTTTTTTTTTTTTTTTTTTTAATTGGTGCTTTGATATGTAACTATGGGCTGAAACTCCCTGTGAAAGCAACGGATGTTACTATATGCAGTGTCTTTACTGTTACTTCTGTATTGCAAATATATTGAATAAAATGATGTTGTTCAAAAAAAAAAAAAACGGTATTGTACTGCATGGCCTTTGGACTATGGCAAGCGGGCTTGGAAGGCCAGTGAGTGGGCTTTTGTATAAACCAGCCGTCTTACTATAAAAGAGGGGGTACAGACCAGCCTCAGTGTCAGTGCATTGGAAGCTATTACCGTATATACTCGAGTATAAGCCGAGTTTTTCAGCACATTTTTTGTGCTGAAAAATGCCCCCCTCGGCTTATATTCGAGTCAGCATCTGGTCAGAAAACTCTCTATTGGCTTGTCACTGTCCTGGGGGCGGGGGGCGGGTCCGGAGCCGGAGCGCGCGTCGGAGTCAGCATCTGGTCAGAAAACTCTATGTAAGTGCAATGAGCGGCGCACATACATAGGCTTGTTGGCTGCAGTTCAGAGTGACTGCCAGTGATTGGCTTGTCACTGTCCTGGGAGCGGGGGGCGGGTCCGGAGCCGGAGCGCGCGTCGGAGCGGCTGAACATGCAGGCTGAAGAGAAGAGATACGGTATGTCCCCTGAAATGTACCAGTAATGTCCCCTGTAATGTATTGGTAAATGTCAGTGTAATGTAATGGGCTCTGCAATGCAATGGTGATTGTCAGTGTAATTTAATGGCCCCTGCAATGTACCAGTAATGACGATTAATGTAATGTAATGTCCCCTGTAATGTGTTGGTGATTGTCAGTGTAATGTAATGTGCCCTGCAATGCAATGGTGATTGTCAGTGTAATGTAATGTCCTCTGTAATGTGTTGGTGATTGTCAGTGTAATGTAATGGGTCCTGCAATGCAATGGTGATTGTCAGTGTAATGTAATGGCCTCTGTAATGTGTTGGTGATTGTCAATGTAATGTAATGGGCACTGCAATTTCCCACCCTAGGCTTATACTCGAGTCAATAAGTTTCCCCAGTTTTATGTGGCAAAATTAGGTGCCTCGGCTTATATTCGGGTCGGCTTATACTCGAGTATATACGGTAATTAAAAAGTTGAAAAGGGAATCATTTTGGGTAGTCTCACCCATAACGCTGCACAATTTATGCTTAGATGTTTCACATACACTTGTATACACTTAGGTTCGTTTCACACTAGTGTGATGCGGGAAATACTGATTCCTGTGCGAGTTTCCACATCACACCTGAATCGCCGGTGATTCACACTGACATCTACGTACCGCTGCAGGTGTCAACACAAAGTTAATTACACCTCGAGATTTGTTCGCAGATTGCAGTGCGAACTGTGAAATGGTGCAGGAATCGGGAGCGCATGGGTGTGGACACCCATGCAATCCTATTCCAGTGCAGACCAAAAAAAACAAAAAGGATCCTGCGCCATTTTGGTGTGACTATGATGCAATTTCAGCCATAGTTTCTATGAAACTGAAATCGCATCGCACAGACATTGCATGTGATCTGCACAGCAATGCGGTGCAAATCACACGCGATTTCTGGCATCGCACTAGGCACTAGTGCAGGGGTGGCGAACACCCGGCTCTCGAGCCGCATGCGGCTCCCGGCCATAATGAATGCGGCTCTTTGCCTCTTATTATATTTTGTATATACTGTGGCTCAATGCCAAGTTTCATGTTTCTCTCAGGGCGATCTCAGGCAGCTTGCATTGACTTCTATGATAGAAGTCTCCTCGCAAGCCGCCTTGAGATCGCTTCGCGCCGCTTCATCACTGCGTGGTGTGGCTCTCTGACTCTCAGTTTAACATTTTGGCTCTTTGTGTCTAACTTGTTCGCCACCCCTGCACTAGTGTGAACCGGCACTAAAGCGCATGGGATTTGTAGGTTTATGATAATGCATGTTGCTATAAATCGAGATAAAGAGGAGGAAAAGAGGCGCAGACAGTGATATGGAGGGAGAGCGAGAGAGATAAAGATTGAGATCTAGAGAGAAAGCAGAAGTCGTTTGGATACCCAGTATATATAGGACACGTGTATACTAGGGCTTTGCAGGTTTTCTTATATTTCTTTCAACTATTCTTATTCTTTTTTTGGAATCAGCATGGATTCATGAAAAATCGTTCTTGCCAGACGGATCTACTACCCTTCTATGAGGAAGTAAGTTGCCATTTAGATAAAGGAAGGCCTGTAGATGTGGTATATCTAGATTTTTGCAAAGGCATTCGATACAGTTCCCCATAAACGTTTGCTGTACAAACTAAGGTCTGCCGGCCTAGACCATAGGGTGAGTACCCACATTGAAAACTGGCTACGGAGTCCAGAGGGTGGTGATAAATGGAGAATACTTGGAATGGTCTGGTGTGTAAAGTGGGGTCCCCCCAGGGTTCTGTCATGGGACTAAGCCTATTTAAATATATTCATAAACGATCTGGAGGATGGGATAAGTAGATCAATCTCAATATTTGCGGACAATACAAAGCAAAGCAGGGAAATGGTTTCCACATCCTGTGTAGAAGTTTTGCAAGAAGATCTAAACAAATTAATGGGATGGGCAACTACATGGCAAATGAGGTTTAATGTAGAAAAATGTAAAATAATGCACTTGGGTGCTAAAAATTGGAATGCAGTTTACTCGCTAGGTGGAGAGCCTCTGGGCGAATCTAGGATGGAAAAGGACCTAGGGGTCCAATTAGACAGGAGGCTCAGCAATGGCATGCAATGCCAAGCTGCTGCAAGCAAAGCAAACAGAATATTGGCATGCATTAAAGAGGAAGTAAACCCTGATGGGGTTTACTTCCTCTATATTCCCCTGCTAAGTAAAAGCAGAATGGGCTATGCGTTGCATAGCAGACCATTATGTATCACTTACCTGCAAACGAAGCCTGCAATGTCCAGCGATGTCACCTCTGCATGCAGCGCCCATCTTCAGCCCCTCTTCCTTCCAGGACCGCCAGTCACTGCACGATGTCAGTGAAGTAACGGCACGGAGGCAGTTTCTTCACTGTGCATGTGCCGAATGACGTCGGCAGTGCGAGTACACTGTATATCTCCTAAACGACGCAGGTTTAGGAGACATGCAATGGCACCTACAGGTAAAGCCTTATTAGAGGCTTACCTGTAGGTTAAAGTGGTTGCCGCGGGTTGACAACCACTTTAACCACTTCAGCCCCGGAAAGATTTCACACTTTAGGACCAGAGCCTTTTTTGCGATTCGGCACTGCGTCGCTTTAACTGACAATTGCGTGGTCGTGCGACATTGTACCCAAATGAAATTTGTGTCCTTTTTTCCCACAAATAGAGCTTTCTTTTGGTGGTATTTCATCACCGCTATAAACAAAAGAAGAGCGACAATTTTGCAAAAAAACCCAATTCTTACTTTTTGCTAAAATACAAAAAAACTTTTCATCAGTTTTGGCCGATTTATATTCTTCGCAATCGGCGTTTATGGATTGGTTTGCGCAAAAGTGGCCGCGTTTATGGACGATGAGAATTCATTTCTGGGGTTTTTATTTTTTTTTTTTTTACTAGTAATGGCAGCGATCAGCGATTTTTAGCGGTACTGCGATATTGGGGCAGACATGGACCATTTTGACACTTTTTTGGGACCATTGGCATTTATACAGCGATCAGTGCTATAAAAATGCACTGATTACTGCGTAAATGCCATTGGCAGTGAAGGGGTTAACCTGCAGCGGGCGCTCTAAGGGTTAACTGTGTTCCCTGGGTGTGTTCTAACTGTGTGTGGGCTGCCCTAGCAGGGGAAGGGAAGCGATCACAGCTTCCATGTAGAGGACCTCTTACAGAAAGGAGGTCCGTATTTACTTACACAGACCTCCGTTCTTTCACTCCGGGGGGGGCATCGCGGGTAGCCGGCAGAGATCGAGTCCGCCGCACAGGCTACATGCCCCCCCGACACAGTGAGCGCGCCTCCGGCGGCGCGCGCACGCTCACAGTGCGCGATCTCGCAGCCGCCGTTGTAGTTTGCATTATCGTGCCACTTTGTCGCAGTCAACCTGCGGTTGACGGTCGGCAAGTGGTTAAAAAAGGGGATTAACTCCAGAGATAAAGCTATAATTCTCCCACTATACAAGACTCTGGTTCAGCCACATCTTGAGTATGCTGTTCAATTCTGTGCACCAGTCCTGAGGAGGGATGTCCTGGAGCTGGAGAGGGTCCAGGGAAGGGCAACAAAACTAATGAAAGACAGGAGGATCTCGGCTATGAGGAAAGGAAAAGAGTAAAGTTAGCACAATTTTTTTGTATACTATAAAAGATGTTACGCAGCGAGAAATTGTGATCTTTATTCTGAGCAAAAAAAATTGTGATTCTCACTTTGGCCAGAATCGTGCTCTATAAAGGCAGTAGATAGACTTCTACAAAACAGAAAACCAGTAACAAGGAAATTCTACGGGAAGGTGTGGAGAAAATACACAGCAAATATGGTACCCAAAAACAGAAACTAAGGCTGGCCATACATGATACAATTTTCTTTAGATTTACCTCTAATTATGTAGTGCAAGGGCCTACCTAGTTGGATAAAATTGAAAGGGCTTAGTTTTGACCTCATATTATATGGTTTGTGGTAAAACTAAAGGAAAATTGTACAAAAAAAATGTACAAGTATGGCCAGCCTTACAAGACGTTGGAACAATGATGGATTTACTTAGAATAGGCAAAAACTGGCTCAGCAGTATGCACCCTGAAAGTGCATACAGCAGCACTGTTTTTTTTTTTTTGGGTACACCACTGAGTGAGAACCAGCTAGTTAGACGGTTCTTCAAGGCCATCTCGAGGATCAGTCCTGCAAAGGTATTTAAGTGGTTGTAAAATCTTTACAACCACTTTTACCTACAGGTAAGCCTATAAAAAAGGCTTACCTGTAGGTACCGTGAATATCTCCTAAACTTGCACAGTTTAGGAGTTATGCATTGTACACGCTTGTGCGGACATCGGTGCATGCGCACTGAAGAAACAGCCCACTGGTGCAGTTTCTTCAGGGCCATGCCGTGACCGGCAGCTTCCGTACACGACGCCATCGCGACTCCGGCCAATCACAGCGCCGCAGCCAAAAACCCAGAAATAACTCTGGGAGACATGTCCGCCGTGCCAGGGGGTGTCGGGGCTGGTCAACGGAATCGTTCTAAGGCAAGTATATCATAATGAGCTAGTATGCAATGCATACTTACCTACTAGCTCATTATGCCTTTTTCCTGCATGTTTTTTTTTTTGAGGTTTACAACTTCTAACTGCTTGCCGACCAGCTTGTGTACATCCACTGCTGCTGAGTGGCAGTGTAGCGCGAATCGCCGTATATAAACAGATTCGCGCATGCACAGCTAGCGGGTGCGGCGCACTCTCATGCCCGCCACGCACTGCGTGAGTGTGGCTGCGGGTCGAGTGGACTCAATGTCTGCTGGCGATCCGCGATCGCCTACTACAGAGGAAGAACAGGGAACCGCCGATGTAAACAGTGGGGTTTCACCGTTCTGTCATCGGGATCAGTTAGCTCTATCATGCCCCTGGCAGCCCAGCCCCCACACAGAACAGTGAGGGAACACACTTAACCCCTTTATTGCCCCCTTAGTGTTAACCCCTTCACTGTTAGTGACATTTATAAAGTAATCATTGGCTATTTTTTTTTTTAGATCTGATCACTGTATAAATGTCAATGGTCCCAAAAAAGTGTCCGATATGTCCCCCGCAATATCACAGTCCCAATAAAAATCACAGATTGCTGCCATTACCAGTAAAAAAAAATAAATAAAATAAAACAGTTAGACTTACCTGTAACTCTGTTTCTAGGAGTCGTCCAGGACAGCACTAGAGAGGAAGGCTCCTCCTCCGAAGGCAGTTAACACATCATCAGACTTTAAAGGTGGTTACCGTCCTCTCTCTGTTAGTATTCACCCAAGAACTCCCCCAGGAGTTAAAACACTCATCCAAAGTTATAACAGCGTATAAGGAGGGAATCCCTGCTGTCCTGGATGACTCCTAGAAAATAGGATTTTTTGACTTACCGTAAAATCCTTTTCTCTGAGTTTATTGACAGACGCAGCCTCTTATTCTTGACATGTGGGTTTTATGCACCTTTCACTAGGAGTGGACTAGGCAGAACGTAGTTCAGCTAAAAAGACACAGCCCCTCCCAGGGGGCAGTCCTCACTTAGCATAACCCCTCCTGCCCCGCTAAGCAACTCCGTTCATAACGAGCAGTACAAATTCCAACAAAGGGGGGGGGGGCGCTGCGTCCGTCAATGAACTCAGAGAAAAAGATTTTACGGTAAGTCAAAAAAATCCTATTTTCTCTTCGTTCATTGACGGACACAGTCTCTTATTCTTGACATGTGCGGATGTCCCAAAGCAGTGTCACGAGGGGTGGGCAACAACTGTACCCAACAGAAAAGTTCTCCGGGAGGTGCCTGACGCGCCTCACACCACCACCTACAAAACTTTGCGGCCAAAAGCAGCATTCGAGGATGCTGCAACATCAACTCTGTGAAATTTTGAAAAAGTGTGCACCGAGGTCCAAGTGGCCGCCTTGCACACCTGGGAAACCGCTGCCTGATGTCGGAAAGCCCAGGAAGTACTAATCGCCCTGGTAGAGTGAGCCGTGACCGGAAAGGGGGGCTCCTGGCCCCGAACAGCATACGCACGGGAACTGAACTCCAACTTGTATCCGTCTAGTATGATGCCCAAGATAAAATGGACTCAAAGTTGCTGTTCTCCACTGTGGCAGGAAGTCCCCCAGTCTTCCTCCCACTGGGATGCTGCCGTCACTTGGTCTTTGGGGTGGTTTGAGGAGGATTAAATAGGACTCCTCTTCCACACCCCTTGTGGCCCAACCAATGTTTCTTTGAGTGACTTTCTTTCCCCTTGGTGAGTGTTGCCCAAAGCCTCAAAAAAGCCGCTTACCTTCCTGGGAACGCATTTTTTATCTTGTGTGTGTTCCAGGGCTTCCTGTAAACCTGGCCCAAACAAGTAATCCCCAGGAAACAGTAGCCCGCAGAGCTTGAGCAGAGGCCGTATCACCTGGCCAAGCTTTTAGCCATACAGCTCTCCTAGCCGCATTCACTAAGGCTGCTGATCTCGCTGCCAGCTTTACAGACTCCGCAGATGCGTCTGCCAGTGAGCCGACTGCTTTAAACATCAGCGGGAATGACTTTAGCAATTGCTGCCTAGATGTACACGCCGAGATATGGGTGTGCACCTTTGTCAGCCGGCAGTCTAGATTTCTGGCAACACAGGTGGCGGCCAAAGCGGGCTTGAGACTAATCACTGAGGCATCCCATGCTCTTTTTAGGAGTATGTCCTCCCTTTTATCCATCAGATCTTTTAATGATCCAAGATCGTCAAAGGTCAAATCCGTCTTTTTTTAAATCTTGGCTAAAGGCGCATCCAGCTTCGGGATTTTATGCCAGGGCTGAGCTGTATCTATCAAATGGAAATGGACGTTTGAGATAGCCCGAAGAAAGGCCTCCTTTCCGGATGTTCCCATTCCAACAAGATGGATTCTACAACGGAACTGTGTACAGGGAATACCCTGGTTTTCTGCGCACTAGACCCGAGATGCATGCGGTCGTGCTTAGAAAGCTGTACCGTTTCTTCCTTAATTTCCAGGTTGTCATAAATGGCCTTTAACAAATCCCCCACATCATCCAGAGATAAATTGTATCTGCCCTTAGCAAGCTCATCCTCCTCCTCTGGCTCTGACTCTGACTGGGAGGCCGTGAGTGACCTCTCCACACTCCTCCTGACTGGGTTCTGATAAAGAGGGCATACTAGCCGCTCTTGATAAGGGCACTGAAGGACCCTGAACCCTATCTAACATCCCCTTGAAGGACTGGAAGGTGGAGACTATTTCCTCCTGTATTGAGGACAGGATGTTATGACACACGCTGCTACTGTGTCCTCCTTCACTAAACTATTAAAGCACTCTGGGCAAAGTGGCTTTTCCCAATTTGACGCAAACTTCGTAGCTCAAACTGCACATCTTTTCCTAGATTGGGCTTTCTCCTGCGTTTTTGTCTAACAAATGGTCTTCCAGGGCAGCATCCGAGAGGATATCTGAAGCAATACTAACTAGGGTGGAGGTAAGAACTGGAGCACCTTGCGTCCCGAATGACTGGTGCTGACTGGACAGCCAATCGGTGCGGTAATGCTTTATGCAAATACCCAAGTTCGACCATGTTGCTGCTCTGCAGATCTGTTCAGATGAAGCCTCCGCTTTCTCTGCAGCTGAAGTGGCCCAGGCTCATGTTGCCTTGACTGTAGCAGGGCCCTAGAGTTCTTGTACTTTATAAGCCATATGAATGGCCATTCTAATCCATCTGCTGATGGTACTCTTGGATGCTCTGGTGTTGAGGACAAACAATGACGTGGTTTTCCGCCAGTCTTTAGTTCTTTTAGAGTACGCAATAAGCGTTTTCCTTACATCCAGCCTGTCCGATATCGGCAGGGCCGGGATGACCACTTTCTGGGTTCTATGGGAGCTAGATGATACTTTCGGCAGGGATGCGGGATCCGGGGAAAGTATAATTTTATCCGTGTGTAGCTCACTGTAAGGCTCCAGTATTGGTAAGGCTTGCCATTCACTAACCCTCCTGACCGAAACCAGGGCAACTAAAAGTGCTGTTTTTAGCTTGAGAAATTTGTCCCCTACTTCCTCTAGGGGCTCGAGCGGTGAGGAAAGGAATCCTTTAAGTACTATGCCTAGATCCCAAGATGGGGATCTGCTGAATTATACTGGCCTGGCTCTTTTTAGAGAGCAGGAACCTCTTGGCCAGTGGGTCCTCCACCAATTTGAGATCTGTAAAGGAAGATAAAGCGGCTACCTGTACCTTCAAAGTGCCTGTTGCTATGTTTTTATCTGCCCCTTCTTGCAGAAAGTACAAGACTGCTGGGATAACTTCCTATCTGAGTCGCCCTTGGCCTTGTACCAGGATGTGAATTTTTCCCTGATAACCCTCACTCTTGAAGTTTGAATCTCTCAGGAAGCAGGCTGAGAGCTTGAAAAACTTTTTTTTTTTTTTTTTGGATTGGATGACTGACTTGTCCCTGACTTAACAGGTCTGGTTGATCCACCCGCATTAACTGTGGCTTTGCGCTGAGATTCTTCAGATGGCTGAACCATGCTTTTTGTGGCCAGAAGGGGCCAATAAGAATGACCGTCGCTTTCTATTTTTTGATTTTCTGCAACACCCTTGGGAGCAGAGCAGTCAGAGGAAATGCGTATGCCAACTGGAAATTCCAGGTTTGGTTGAAAGCATCCACCCCGCTGTAGCGATCCAAAGGGTCCAGCAAAAAAAGCTTTGGGAGTCTTGTGTTTGCCTTTGTGGCGAACAGGTCTATTTCAGGAGTCCCCCCATGCCCTTGATCCATGAGAAGACCTCCTGGTGTAATGACCATACTGTCTGCTTCAGTGTCTTACTGCTCAAGAAGTCCGCTAGGATGTTGCTCGTCCCTTTTAGATGGATCGCTGAGATTGATCAAATGTTTGCTTCTGCCCACAGGATAGACTCTGTTAATGTCATTAGCTGCGGTGATCTTGTCCCCCCCCTTCGGTTCAGATAGGCCACAGTCGTGGCGTTGTCTGACTGGATACGGGCGTCTTTCCCTAGGATGGCTGGCAGGAATGCTGATCATGCTTCCTTCACTGCTTTTAGTTCACTCATGTTTGATGAGGCTTGCGACATTTTGGAGTCCCATTTCCCTTGGAGTACAGTGGTCCTCCATGTGAGCTCCCCAGCCCAGGGAACTGGCATCCGTGGTGATCGGAACTGGATTGCTTTGCACCCATCTGCGTCCTATGTAACAGAGTGGGTTTAGCCAAAGAGATAACTTGACCGTGTACGGTATCCAAATACTCTTGTCCAAAGAGGAGCTGCCATCCCATTGGGTTAAGATGTGATTCTGCAGAGGCCGCATATGGATTTGCGCCCATGTGACGGCTGGTATCCAGGCCAACAGTCCTAGAACCACCATCCCTCCCCTGATGGTTGTTTGTCTTTCAGGAGAAAAGTTAAGGCCTCCGTGATCTTTTCTACCTTGCATCTAGTTTGTAACCCAGGTATGTTACTCTTTACCTGGGGTAAAGCTGAGACTTTTTGGTGTTTATCAGCCACCCTAGTTCCTGCAAGTAGGACATGCTTGTCAGGATGTTTTCCAGGGATGTTGCTGACTCCGCGAAAACCAGTAGTACGTCCAGGTACGGAATTACTCCTATACCTTTTAACTTTAGCTCCGTCAGAGCCTCTGCCATGATTTTTGAAAAAATCCTTGGTGCAAAGGAGATCCCGACGGGCAGGGCGGTGTACCATTTTTTCTGCCTTGGGAACAGGTGGGAGTAGACCCCTGTCCCTTCTTCCCCTTGGGCAACATGAAACACCACCTCTTGCGTTATTAGGTCCTGGATATATAATGCCAGGTACAATGCAATGTGTAGTGATGACACTGGTAGGATCCGAACCTGCAGCTGTAAGCTTTGAAGGTGTGAGACGGAACCACTACACTAAGGTTGGTAATCCACATCATTTTCAACATACAATGCAAATTTGAAGGCGGGTGACACCTGGGAATCAAACCCATGGAATCAACTGTGGAAGGTAGATAAGCTAACCACTACACTAACCAGCTGAGCCATCTGTGTCGTCCCTTCCTCTGACATTGTAGTCACTAGAAATTTTGTAGAGGGGGGGGGGGGGGGGGAGGCTGGCGAGCCCCAACTTTAAGGCTTCATTCACACCTGGGCGTCGCTTTTTCAGGCAGAAATACACGCGGTTTTTACCGCTTTTTTTTACCGTGATTGTGTACAGGTCAAAAGGTCACCAATGTAAAAAGTAGAAAACCGCCCAAATCAAGCTACAAAAATACTTTCAGAACTTGTTTGAGCTTCAGGCGTTTTCAGGCTTTTGGCTTCAGGCATTGAGTGGAGATGTGAACCATGTCCATAGAGAATCATTGATTTTTTTTTCCCATCCAGCGTTTTGTAGCTTCAGGCTACAAAACTAGGTGTGAATGTGGCCTGTCTCTGCTGAAGCATCTGCCTGAAAGGACGCAGCTCTGATCAGCGCTTCTCTAGGTGTATCCCCTGCCAGCAATTCCTGCAACTGGATCAACCAGATCAAAAGCGTACATGCTGTGCAGGTAGAAGCTATGGCTGGATTCAAAGCGATTGTCTACTACAATTTGATAGTGTCAAACAAGAGTTAATATTCCCTGCATGCCGGAAATGGTAGCCGTCTCCTTGCTTGTGCTCTCTACCAAACTAGTAAACCATCCAATGGGTGGTGTCATAATGGATCACATGTGCAGCACCACGGCAGCCGAGGACCAAACAGAGGCCAAGATGCCAGCCTCCCCAGCTGAAAACGACAGGAGAGCACACAACCACTAAGTTAGCAGCGCCTGCTTCCCATGCTCTTCTGAGCATTGCTTCTACCTTATCCATGGGATCGCTGAGCGTCCCTGCGATCCACTCCCTCTTAACCAGATCTTTGAAGGCCTGGTGGAATGGAAAAGTTCTGGTCTTTTTGGGTTGCAGCCCTTCATACATCCAGTCATGTAGAGAGTACTGCAACTTTCTTCCCCTTGATCCTTAGGGTGTCTGCTATCTCTTAAACTCTCAGTGTCATCTGACGGAAACAGCGTGCCTTCTGACCCTGAATCCTGTTCGTCTGAGTTTGTGTATAATCCTTCTGATTCCGTCTCAGAAGCCTCAATCACACTTTCTAGTTCCGGGGGGGGTCATATTCTTGATTTGCTAGTGGAAGGTATTCCACCCTGGTCTGTGCCGGAAGCGTCTTCCAATTTTTTAATGGCTGCTTGCAAAGGTACAATGGTGCCTTTTATTTCCTTTTTAAACTTGCTGAGTGTGTCCCTAAAATAATTCTGCGACTCCTTTGATACCAGTCTGTCAATACATTTTTGGCAGAGTGGTTTCTTCCATTCTGGAGGAAAGCGGTGTCCGCACGCGCCACATGTCTTAGCCGTGCTTTTTTCCTTCTCCTCTGGGGCCTTTGCCTACAACAAGCAAAAGGGACCCGAATGAATGAATTATCCGCATTCTGACAGATCCTTTATTAAAAAAAAAAAAAAAGACGGGTGAAAGGCAGAGGTGACAAAGTTCTCTGGCTTACCTTGGAGTCGTCCTGACAGGCAGGATCTGCAGGGCAGGATGGAGATACTTCCGATATGGTCAGCTGTCCATCATCCTCTGATAGAGGCCTCTTAACTGCTTCCTGCATGGCTGACCCCATGCAGGTTGGTGGACTCACCTGCACCAGCTTGCCATGGTTGGTGTAGCATGTTCTGCTGCAAAACAGTTTCTCTCTCCTTTGTCATTCGTATTTTTCCTTTTGCAAATTGCGGATTTTCCCACCGGACGCGACTTCACTCGGAAGTGCGGCGTCTTGCCTCCACCAAGAGGGCCGCCAACCGGAACCGCATAACTGGACGGCGCTCCGGCGCCATCTAGGTAAACACCGCCTGCCCCTGTCTGCACTGCCGCCAGACCGAATGGGAAGAGAGCGGCTAGGAGCGGCCAGGGCACACCCGAACCGCCCTCACTTTGGGAGGGCTCCCCGCGGAGGGCGCCACCCAGTGGGATCACGATGGGAGCCCGTGGACCCCCGAAGCCATAGGGGCCCCGCTGCCAGGGCGGATCAGCGCAGCCCGCAGCCTCCCCTCTACAGGCAAGAGCCGACTTGTAAGCAGCAGCAAGGGGAGAAGCCATCAGCACGTCTGCAGCATGGGGGGGAATGGAATGGTTGCTGATCCCCATGCAGGGGTGAAACCTCGGGCAGAAAAACAAGCAAGTGCTGCGCCTGCTGGCCTACCCCCAATTCCTTTGGATCGCCAGGGGGGCCACTCAAGGAGTCCCCTGCAGCTAGCACAGGGACTGGTCTTCCTAGTTGCAGCTCTGTGGTCTGGGGGAAACACAAACAACTGAGGCATATAGGTGAGACTGTTTTTATAATGGTGGACTAATGCGTTTCCTGTTTTAGGAGGGAGGAGCCTATCTCTCGGATGCTGCCCTGGAAGACTATTCGAGAAAATTATATGCCAAATGTGGCATGTAAGGGGGCGAGGAGTGCTTAAAGCGGAAGTTCCATTTTTGGGTGGAACTCCGCTTTAAGGATTATCAGTGGAAACAGGATGCCCGGGCTCAATTTTGAGTCTAAGGGTCCTTCCACACGAGCGGAGCCCATTTTGACGGGCTCAGCGGGGATCCATCCGTTGATCCCCGCTGAGCCGGCGGATGACAGGACCATCTCTGTCGGAGCGTAGCTCTCCTCTATGGGGGATCGGATGAACACGGACCATCTGTCCGTGTTCATCCAATCGACGGATGGAAAAATAGGATTTTATTAAGAATCTTACCGTAAAATCCTTTTCTCTGAGTTAACTGACAGACGCAGCCCTTCATTGACAAGTGGGGGTTTATGCACATCCTACTAGGAGTAGACTAGGCAAATAGAAAAAAGCAAGCTGACCCCTCCCAGGGGGCCGTCCTCACTCCAGCATATAACCCCCAGCTCTGCATTGCATATCAGTTCGTAACAAGCCGTACAAACGCAACACAGAGGGGTGGGTGCTGCGTCTGTCAGTGAACTCAGAGAAAAGGATATTACGGTAAGTTCTTAATAAAAATCCTATTTTCTCCTACGTTCACTGACAAACGCAGCCCTTCATTGACAAGTGGGGATGTCCCAAAGCAGTGTCATTCAAGAGGGGTGGGTAAACTAACTACTGTACCCAACAGAATCCTCTCAGGAGGCGCCAGCTGCGCCTACACCACCGCCTGTAAAACTTTACGGCCAAAAGCAGCATCCGTGGATGCTGACACATCAACTTTGTAAAACGTAACAAAAAAGTGTGCACCGAGGCCCATGTAGCCGCCTTGCACACCTGGGACACCGTAGCCTGGTGTCTGAAAGCCCTGGAAGTGCTAACTGCCCTGGTGGAATGAGCCGTGACTGGAAAAGGGGGGACGCTGCCCCAAACAGTATGCACATGAGTCACGGTCTGTCTGATCCAACGGGAGAGTAGCCGACGAGGCCGCCAACCCTTTGCGCGGGCCTCCTGTCAGCACAAACGCATCGGACTTCTGAAAAGCTGTAGCCGCCAACTACACCCGCAAAGCCTTCACGACATCCAGAGAATGCAACTCAATCTCCTTGGGATGCGACGGGTGCGGACATAAGGAAGGGAGAATATCCTCAATGTGAAAAGAGGAAACCACCTTCGGAAGGAACGAAGGTGAAGGTCGAAGGACCGCCTTATCCTTATGAAGGACCAAGTAGGGAGACCTACATGACAACGCCGCCCACTCAGACACCCACCTAGCGGATGTAATGGCCACCAAGAAAGCCACCTTTTGTGACAGCAATTGTAAGGGAATATCCCTGATTTTCTCATATGATGGTTTCTGCAGTACAGAAAGTACCAAATGCAAATCCCACGGCGCCAAAGGCGACCGCACCTGAGGAGCCACATGGCGTACACCCTGTACAAATGTACGTATCAACGAATGTGACGCTAAAGGGCATTGAAAATGAATCGCCAGAGCCGAAATCTGACCCTTGAGTGCACTCAATGCCAATTTGTTATCCAGGCCTTGCTGCAAGAAGGCCAGCACCCGGGACACAACGTAAGAGCGGGGGTTCCATCCCCCCGCCTCACACCAGGCAATATAGGCCTTCCAGGTGCGATGATATATTTTGCGCGAATTACACTTGCGCGCCTTAACCACTTCAGCCCTGGAAGGATTTCCAGCTTTAGGACCGGAGCCCTTTTTGCGATTCGGCATTGCGTCGCTTTAACTGAAAATTGCGCGGTCGTGCGACGTTGTACCCAAACTAAATTTGCGTCTTTTTTTCCCACAGAGCTTTCTTTTGGTGGTATTTGATCACCTCTGCGCCATTTCTGATCGCCGCTATAAACAAAAGAGCGACAATTTTGCAAAAAAAACCCAAATTTCTTACTTTTTGCTAGAATACAAATCAAAAAAAAAAAATGTATAAAAAAACATTTTTTTCACCGTTTTTCATTCTTCCTCATATGTGCGATTAAAAAAAATCGCAATCGGCGTTTATTGATTGGTTTGCGCAAAAGTGGTCGCGTTTACGGATGATGAGAATTCATTTTTGGGTTTTTTTTTTTTTTTTTACTAGTAATGGCGGCGATCTGTGATTTTTAGCGGTACTGCGATATTTCAGCGGACATGTCGGACTATTTTGACACTTTTTTGGGACCATTGGCATTTATACAGCGATCAGTGCTATAAAAATGCACTGATTACTGTGTAAATGTCATTGGCAGTGAAGGGGTTAACCTGCAGGGGGCGCTCTAAGGGTTAAGTATGTTCCCTGGGCGTGTTCTAACTGTAGGGGGACTGCACTATCTGGGGAAGGGAAGTGGTCACAGCCTTCGTATACAGGAAGGCTGTGATCACAGCCCTTCCCCCTTCACACAGAGCGGAGGTCCTTGTTTACATACACGGACCTCCGTTCCTCCGCTCGGGGGGGCCATCACGGGTAGCCGGCGGCAATCGAAGCCGCCGCACCCGCTCCCTGGCCCTCCCCGAACACAGTGACTGCGTTTTGCGGGAACGAACCACTTTGCCGCCGTCAGATGCCGATCGGCGGTCGGCAAGTGGTTAAGCATGGTAGGGATCACGGAGTCAGAGATGCCCCTATCCCTCAAAACCTGGGACTCAATAGTTAAGCCCTCAAAGCCAGCGAGGGTAAAGCAGGGTGCAGTATGGATCCCTGTGACAGCAAATCTTTGCGTAGTGGTAAACGCCAGGGGACATCTGTCACCATCCGCACCACATCGGCGTACCAAGGGCACCTAGGCCAATCCGGAGCTACCAGGATTGTCGGGATCCCCTCCGCTTCTACCCTGCGCAGTAGCCGCGGTATTAGCTTGAGAGGAGGAAAAGTGTACAGGAGCCAGTACCGACCCCAAGGCGCTACAAACGCATCCGTGGCGGCCTTGTTCTGTCCCTTGTTCTGCACACGAAGGTCTGCACCTTGTGATTGAACCTGGACGCCATTAGGTCCACGTCTGGCGTGCCCCACCTGTGGCAAATCTGACAGAACACCTCTGGATGTAGGGACCATTCCCCCTCATCCAGCGTCTGGCGACTGAGAAAGTCCGCCTGCCAAATTTTCTATGCCCGGAATGTAAATGGCGGAGATTGCCAGCACGTGAAGTTCTGCCCATCTCAGAATACCAGCCGCTGCCGAGCTCCTCGTTCCGCCCTGATGGTTCACGTACGCCACCGCCGTGGCATTGTCCGACTGAACCGGAAGGTCGCGCAGCCTTACCGTCCAGTGGGAGAGGCAGAGCCTGATTGCCCTCAGCTCCAGCATGTTTATCGGAAGGCAGGATTCCTGCGCCGACCAATGGCCCTGAGCAGACAGCTGTCCCAGGACCCCCCAGCCCGATGGTCACGACGGACGCCAGCCTATCGACCAATTCAGAGGAAAAAAACGACTTTCCCAACGTTAGGGCCGGGGCCCGAAGCCACCAGGTCAACGACCCTTTGGTCTGATGATCCAATCTGATCAGCTGGTCCAGGGACAACGGAGACTTGTCCCATCGTGACAGAATCGCTCGCTGTAGGAGCCGAGTGTGACTCTGGGCGTAAGGTATCGCCTCGAAGGCCGAGACCATGAGCCCCAACACCAGCATACAGAACCATAAGGAGCACCGCTGCTTGCAGTCAGCAACTTGGCCGGAGGTAAGAACACCTTCGCCTGCTCCGTGTCCAGAATCAGACCCAGATATTGCAGTCGACAGGACGGGGTCAACATCGAATTCTGCAGGATGATCAGCCAGCCGAAGTCTCAACGAGGCCATGGTGATAGCCACATTCTCCTCCAGGGCCGAAGCAGACTCCGCTCGCAGGAGTAAGTTGTCCAGGTATGCTACCACCGCAATGCCTCTCTGCCTCAATAGCGGCAGCACCGGAGCCACCAGTTTGGTGAATACCCGAGGAGCCGAGGCCAGACCGAAGGGAAGTGCCACAAATTGGTTATGTAGATCCACCACCGCAAAGCGCAGGAAGCGCTGGTGCCGGAGACAAATGGGAACATGTACATAAGCGTCCCTGATATCCAGAGACGCCATGAAGTCCCCTTGGTGCAGGACGGCCACGACCGATCGAACAGATTCCATCCTGAATTTTCGCGCCCTCAAAGTGGTTTAGCGCTTTCAGGTCCAGAATTGGCCTGACCCCTCCCTTCTTGGGCACCACAAAAAAGGTTTGAATAGAAGCCGCAGAACCTTTCCAGCGGAGGTACCGGCACAATTACCCCTTGTGCGGAGAGCGTCTGAACAGCCCCTAGGAGAGCCTCTCGACGCCTCAGAGGGAGTCTCAAATTCGATGGGAAGAACCTGTCTGGGGGTAGAATGCTGAACTCTATCCTGTATCCGGAGGATACCACTTCCTGCACCCACCGGTCGGAAATGGGGGCAGTCCACCTGTCTGCGAACCCCAGAAGTCAGCAACCTATCATCCAAGAGGACTTTTCCTCAGTCTTTTCGTTCTTGCACTGCCAGGGCTGCTTACCGGACCCCGAGGCAAACTTGCCGGGCCTAGAGCCCTTGCCCACTGCACCAGGAGCACGAAAAAAACACTTCTGACCCGAAGAAACAGGACCCTGCTTACGGCGGATTTCCCGCCGCCTGGGCTCCGGGAGAAAGGTACTCCCCCC
>BLSH010090785.1:310843-326854 GCA_018402905.1 Glandirana rugosa
CCCCCCCCCCCCCCCCCCCGGTAAAATCCTTAATGATTTCATCCAATTGTGTCCCAAAGAGCTGACCACCCTGAAAGGGAAGATCCGTGAGGCCCTTTTTGGACGCGTGGTCATCCGACCAACAGCGTAACCACAGCACCCGCCTGATAATGACTGCAAAAACAGACATCTGAGACAGCATGGGAAGCAGGTCCACAGCTGCGTCACAGGTACCGGAGACCCTGTATCAGATGGTCCGTCCGCTGTGAAGCCTCAGGCGAACACCCGCAGCTCAACTCATTGTGCAACTCAGTCGCACATTCCGTAAGGGATTGAGCCACCATGGCCGACGCCAGAGCTGGTCTCATGGCTGACCCCGCCACCAAGAACAGTGCCTTGGATACCACCTCCGTCCGCCCATCGGCCGGATCCTTAAAAGAGGGAGACCCCTCCAAGGGGATGGTCGTTGCCTTATTCAGGCGAGCCACTGGAGGGTCCACCGCGGGGGACGCCCACTTCTGCGCAAATCTCCCCTCAAAGGGATAGAGCACAGCGAAACGTTTGGGCAATGAAAAGGAATTCTGCGGATGCTGCCATTCCTTATAGACCAGCTGGTCAAAAAAATGTATTATAAGGATATGCCCTAGGGGACCGAGACGGCTTAAAGGACCCACAAACGTAGGCAGTCTCCTGCGACTCCCTGGCCTGGTCCAGCCGCAAAGACACACAGATATCGGTGATCAGTGAGGCCACCAGCGCCCTCTCGCGCACGCTACCGAGGCCCCCTGGTCTTCCTCAGCATCCGAGGGCTCCAGTTCACCATCTGAGAGCTCCACGGGGGTCCCCATGACCACTGAGGCCCCTTCCGGTTCAGAATCCTCCCCTGAAGAGGGGGAGGGGTGGACGCTTTTTAGCCACCCCCCCTAGGCATGGCTCGGCACCTCCCGGGGGAAAAACTACCCCAATATGGACTGTTACTGATCCAGGGGAACCAGAGGACCCAGCGCAGGTTGCCCTTCCACAGACTCCTGCGCAGAAGAACCAGCCGCCATTGCGCCACCGAAACACTTGCTAGGCCAATAGGCCCTGATACCCCCACAATGCAGCCCCACCACTGCCCCACAGAGCAACCGGGAGAATACCCAGGAGGACTGCACCCACCGCTACCAACACCCCAGGAGAGCCAGATATACTTGCTGTGTAATAATTGCCCTTGAAGCGCTGCGTCCCAGTAGGAGTGCTGACCGCCTGTCAGGAGCCGTCACCGCCACTGTGCCTTCCACGCTGTCCCAGAGGAAAAGAGGAAGAAACGGCGCCAGCCGCATGTTTTCTTCAGCAGGCACATCAAACATGGCCGCCGAGCGGTCACAAGAGGCCAAAGCATGCTCCACACAGGCCGCGACTATGGCAAAATGGCCGCCGAGCCACCACTAGAGGCCAAAATAGCCCACAAAATGGCGGCGGATCGGCACATGGCGGTTTTAGCGCGGGGGGGTGGGGGGGAGGGGGTGTAGGAGGGGAGTGAACCTGTATCCCTGAACCCTCCACTGGCCAGCATAGTCCGCAAATCGGCCAGCCCCCCCCCCCCCTGCACCCGGGGGGGGAAGAGAGTGGCGTCACTCACCAATCCGATGGGCGTAGCGGGTAGCCACCCGGTAGCAGACTTACCTCCCATCAGGTGGGGAGGGATGCTGCAGGCCAAGCGCCCCTGGACACGAGCACAGTCCGGTGACTGGACGCAAGTGGGGGTCACCCACTAGCCTCCCGCACGGAACGGGTACGATGCGGCGGACCCCGCCAAGGCTAAGGGTAGCTTGCATCGGTCGGCAATGCTTGGGAGATTCCAGGATTGGAGATATCCTCTATGCCCCAGCCAGCTACTTGATAGCAGTCTTCATCAGATAGCTTGAGAAAGCAAAAAGAAAAAAATTGGGGAACCGCAGGTCCCAGCAGGGAACCAGGTCCAACTCCTTGCACTAGGCATTAAAAAACTGATATGCTATGCAGAGCTGGGGGGGGTTATATGCTGGAGTGAGGATGGCCGCCTGGGAGGGGTCAGCTTGCTTTTTTCTATTTGCCTAGTCTACTCCTAGTAGGATGTGCATAAACCCCCACTTGTCAATAAAGGGCTGCGTCTGTCAGTGAAAGTAGGATAAATATGGTTTCCAGCTGTCTGTTTAGCGAATCGGAGCGGACTGGATGTCAGCGGGCATGTTGTTCGTAGAATTGAGGAAAATTATGAATTTAATCCATGTTAAAATAAGGCTGGAAAAAATGGATTTTTTGTACAACTTACCGTAAAATCATTTTCTCTGAGTTCACTGACAGACGCAGCATTCTTATGACACATGGGGTTATGCTCATCCTACTAGGAGTAGACTAGGCAAAACAAACAAAAGTGTAGGTTGGCCCCTGCCAGGGGGCCGTCCTCACTTCAGCATATAACCCCCCTGCCCTGTACAGCACATCAGTTCGTAACAAGCCGTACAAAACCAACGCAGAGGGGTAGGTGCTGCGTCTGTCAGTGAACTCAGAGAAAAGGATTTTACGGTAAGTTATACAAAAAAATCAATTTTTCTCTTCCGTTCACTGACAGACGCAGCATTCTTATGACACATGGGGACGTCCCAAAGCTGTGCCAATCAAGAGGGGTGGGCAAAAACCATAACAACTGTACCCAACAGAAAAACGCCCTCTCAGGCGGCGCTAACCGCGCCTATACTGCCGCTTGTAATACCTTGCGGCCAAAAGCAGCATCCGAGGATGCTGAAACATCAACCTTGTAAAACTTAGTAAACGTGTGCACTGAGGCCCAAGCAGCTGCCTTGCACACCTGAGACACCGAAGCTTGGTGTCTAAACGCCCAGGAAGTACTAACTGCCCTGGTGGAGTGCGCCGTGACCGGAAACGGGGGAACCTCGCCCCGAATCTCATATGCATGAGTCACGGTCCTCCGTATCCAACGTGATACGGTAGCCGACGAGGCCGCCAAACCTTTGCGCGATCCTTCCGTCAGCAAAAATAAAGAATCAGACTTTCCTAAAAGAAGCTGTAGAACTTAAATACACCCGCAAAGCCGTCACCACATCCAAAGAATGCAGTTCGACATCTTTAGGATGTGACGGGTGCGGGCACGAGGGGAGAAAAATATCCTCATTTAAATGAAAAGAAACCCCCTTCGGAAGAAATGAAGGTGAAGGCCGCAGAACTGCCTTGTCCTTATGGAGGACCAAGTAGGGCGACCTGCAGGATAATGCTGCCAGCTCCGACACCTGCCTGGCGGATGTGATAGCCACCAGAAAAGCCACCTTCTGCGACAATAAGCATAAGGGAATATCCCTGATCTTTTCATATGGCGGTTTCTGTAACACAGAAAGCACCAGATTCAAATCCCACGGTGCCAAGGGTGACCGTATCCGAGGGGCCACATGACGTACTCCTTGTACAAATGTACGGATCAATGAGTGAGACGCCAAGGGACGTTGAAAAAGAACCGCCAGGGATGAGTTCTGCCCTTTAAGCGTACTTAATGCCAGGATCTTGTCCAGTCCTTGCTGCAAAAATGACAGTACTCTGGATACTCTATAAGAGCGGGGATTCCATCCTCCCGCCTCGTACCAGGTAATATAGGCCTTCCAGGTCCTATGATAGATCTTACGTGAGGTACTCTTACGTGCTTTTACCATAGTAGGGATTACGGAGTCCGAGACCCCCCTATCCCTCAATACATGGGATTCAATAGCCAAGCCGTCAAAGCCAGCGAGGGTAAAGCAGGGTGCAAGATGGGCCCCTGAGACAGTAGGTCTTCGCGAAGTGGAAGACGCCATGGAACATCTGCCACTATCCGTACTACGTCGGCGTACCACGGACGCCGTGGCCAATCCGGAGCCGCCAGGATTGTCGTGATTCCCTCTGCTTCTATCCTGCGCAAAACGCGCGGTAGGATCTTCAGAGGAGGAAAGATGTACAGTAGCCGATACCGACACCAGGGCGTTACCAGTGCGAGGCGACCGCCAACGGATCCTTTGTTCTGCACACAAAGGCCTGTACCTTGTGATTGTACCTGGAGGCCATCAGGTCCACCTCTGGAGTGCCCCATTTGCGGCAAATCTGGTGGAACACCTCTGGATGTAGGGACCACTCCCCCTGATCCAGGGTCCGGCGGCTGAGAAAGTCCGCCTGCCAATTTTCCACGCCCGGGATGTAGATTGCAGAGAGAGCTGGCACGTGAAGCTCTGCCCACCGAAGGATCAGAGCCGCCTCCGCGGCTGCTGCTGCGCTTCTTGTTCCGCCCTGATGGTTCACATACGCCACCGCTGTGGCATTGTCCGACTGGACCCAAACAGGGCGGCCTCGCAGCCTTTCTGTCCAATGAAACAGGCAAAGCCTGATCGCTCTCAGTTCCAGTACATTTATCTGAAGACGAGCTTCCCGTACTGACCAATGACCCTGGACGGAGGATTGTCCCAGGACTCCTCCCCACCTTGACAGGCTGGCATCTGTTGTCACTATCGACCAATTGAGGGGAGGAAAAAAACTCTTCCGCAACCTTATGGCCGGAGCCCGAATCCACCAAATCCGAGACCCTCGAGACTGATGATCCAACCTGATCAGTCTGTCTAGGGATAGGGGAGACTTGTCCCACTGAGACAGAATTGTCTTCTGTAGGAGTCGGGTATGACTCTGGGCATAAGGCACCGCTTCGAACGTCGACACCCTGAGACCCAACACTCGCATACAGAACCAAAAGGAGAGCCATTGGCGTGACAACAGGGTTCGCACTGCTGCCTGAAGTGTTAGTAGCTTGCCCGGTGTTAGAGACACCCTTGCCTGTACCGTGTCCAGAATCAGACCCAGGTACTCCAGCCTGCAAGTCGGAGTCAATGATGACTTGTGTAGGTTGATCAGCCAACCGAACTCCTCTAACGTGGCTACCGTGATTGTCACGTTCTCCTCCAGAGCTGTAGCCGACTCTGCCCTCAGCAGTAAATCGTCGAGGTACGCTACCACCGCGATACCTCTTTGTCTCAGTAATGCCAGCATCGGGGCCACTACCTAGGTGAACACCCGGGGAGACGAGGCCAGCCCGAAGGGAAGTGCCACAAACTGGTAATGCAGATCTCCCACTGCGAAACGCAGAAACCGCTGATGACTGAGACAAATCGGAACGTGGAGATATGCGTCCTTGATATCCAAGGACGCCAGAAATTCCCCTTGGCGCAGGGCGACCACGACCGAGCGCATGGATTCCATCCTGAAACTCTTCGTCTTTATGAAGCGATTCAATGCCCTTAGATCCAAAACTAGTCTGACCCCGCCCTTTTTGGGTACTACAAAAAGGTTTGAATAAAATCCGTGAAATCTCTCCATCCTGGGTACCGGTACGATCACCCCCTGTTCGGCGAGAGCTCGGACAGCGGCTAGAAGCACCTGATGGCGCTCCTGCGCGAGCCTCAGGTTTGAGGGGAAGAATCTTTCTGGGGGCAGAGAGCTGAATTCTATCCTGTACCCGGAAGACACCACCTCCAGGACCCACCGATCGGTGATGCGGGCAGCCCATCTGTCTGCCAACCCCAGTAACCAGCCCCCCACCCGTGAAGCGGGCGGGGGCAACCCATCATGCGGAGGCAGATTTATCCTTCGCTTTTTCGGACTTATGCTGCCAGGGCCTTTTACGCCCCGCGAAAGCCTTCCCGGTCTTGAAGCCTTTACCTGCTGAGCCGGATGCCCGAAAAAACTTCTTCTGACCTGACGCGACAGGACCCTGTCTGCGCCGCAACTCACGCAGTTTAGGCTCCGGGAGAAAAGTATTTTTCCCTCCCGTGAAAGCCTTAATGATTTCATCCAACCGTGGGCCAAACAGACGCTCTCCCTGAAAGGGAAGGTCTGCCAGCGCTTTCTTTGAGGCCTGGTCGCCCGACCAAGATCGGAGCCATAGCACCCGTCTGATAACAATTGAAAAAACAGACATTTTTGACAAATATAGGAAGGAGGTCCAAAGCAGCATGACGTATGTAGCGGCGCCCCTCTTCCAGATGTTGTGCCCACTGTACCTCAGCCTGTGCACAATCACAAGTTAAATTAGTGCATAGAGCGGTAGCATGCTCCCGCAGAGACTGTGCCGCCATTGCAGTTGCTAGCGCCGGCCGCATGGCTGACCCAGCCAACAAGAACAGTGCTTTAGACACTGTCTCTGTGCGGCGATCGGCCGCTTCCTTAAAGGATGGAGACCACTCCAAGGGGATGGTGGTTGCTTTATTCACCCGCGCCACAGCAGGGTCCACCACCAGGAGGGCCCATCTCTTAGTAAAGCTCTCCTCAAAGGGGTAACGCACCGCCAAGTTTTTAGGCAAAGCAAAGGAATTTGGCGACCTACGCCACTCCTTAAACACCGCCTGCTCAAATACTTGGTCATAAGGGTAAGCCCTAGGGGCCCTAGGCGGTTTAAGTGGGCCACAAACATAAGCAGACTCATGCGACTCTCCTGCTGGATCCAGGCGCATGGAATTGCGGATATCAGTGATTAGTGCTTCCACTGTTGCTTTATCACGCGAAGACAGAGTTTCTTGACTCTCCTCACCCTCTGAAAGATCCACAGGTGTGACCATAGAGGTGCTTTCCAGATCCAAATCCTCCCCTGAGGAAAGAGGGGGGCGTGGGTGTTTCTGAGGAACCCTAGGAACGGGTACCTCCGCCTGGGGAAAGAACTCCCCAAACACCGCCCTCAGCTGTTCCAAAGACACTAGTGTTCCTGGGGTGGACTGTAGATCAGCAGGTACTCCTGCCATAATATTGCCGGCCTCTGACATTACAGCCTTCCGGCACCCCCACTGTGTAACCACCACCTCTATTCCACCAATCAACCAGGGAGACCCGGGAGGATTGCCCCCACCGCTACCAGCACCCAGGAAGGGCCAGCTATACTTGCTGCTTAGATGCCTCAGCACTCCGACCGGAAGAGCAATGCCCACAAACTACTGCACGCCAGGAGCCTGCTGCTGTGTGTCAGCCACGCTGTACAAGCGAAAAACCGGAAGCCCCCTTCCGTTTTTAAACACTTCCTGTACCAGGACTGCACTTCCTTCAAGCTACCGCTGGGGGCCGCCAGATCGCAGGTTGAAAACCGCATGGTTTCAAAAACAATGGACGCTGCCATTATACCCGCGCGGTCGGCCACCAATGAGCAGTGCTCCATATTCCAATGTCGGCGACCCGCCAAACACAGCGCTCCGGATGGTCTGTGCAGAGTCGAACGGTCAGTGCAAAAGTGCCGTACTGCGGAATGGGGGGAGTGGGAGGGGGAGAGGGGGGGGGGACGGACGGAGGCTTAACCTCCTAAGGGTATTACACAAAATGTCCCTCTAATGGACCCCCACCGGCCGGCTTACCACCAGAGCTGCCCAGACGCCCACTCTCCACGCCCTAAGGCGGCAGAGGGGTCCACTCACCAATCCTTGACGGGCGCAGCGGGTAGCCACCGGAGCAGACCTACCACCCCCTAGGGGAGGCATGCTGCTGGCCAGGCCCCTGGACAGGCATACCAGTCATTGGGCTCTAGTGGGTTTTAGCCACTGGCCGCCCGCACTGAACAGGCGCTATGCGGTGGGCACCCCGAAGGGCGTTCACATAGTGTCGGCTGGACTGGGGAAAGATTTGGATTTGAGATATCCTCTATACCACCAGCCAGCTTCTTGATAGCAGTCTGAATCAGATGAATCTTCAGGAGACCGCAGATCCCAAAGGAAACCAGGTCTACTCCTTGCACTAGGCAAATAAAAACTGATGTGCTGTACAGGGCAGGGGGATTATATGCTGAGGTGAGGACGGCCCCCTGGGAGGGGCCAACCTACGCTTTTGTTTGTTTTGCCTAGTCTACTCCTAGTAGGATGAGCATAACCCCATGTGTCATAAGAATGCTGCGTCTGTCAGTGAAAAGTAAAGCGCTGTGAATTCTTTCCAGATGCACTGTATATTCTATTTTTGCTTTTGGGTTTATACTGCTTTAACCCCTTCAGGACCACCCCATGCAGATATACTGTGACATGATGGCTCTCCTGTGCGAAATCACGTACCTGTACGTGATTTCATGCACTGGGTCTGGGGCGCGCTCTGCTGGGAACCCGCGCTGAGTGGACACAGCGGGAGTCAATCAGCGGGTCCGCGATTGTTCTCAGGAGAGGCAGAACTGATGAATATTATTTTACTGGATGCTTTTTAGAGCAAAAAGTAAAAACATTTTTTCAAAATTGTTGGTCGTTTTGTTTATAGCGCAAGAAAATAAAAACCGTATGGGTGATCAAAGCTCTATTTGTGGGGGGGGGGGGGGGGAAGAAAAAGCACATAAACTGTATTTGGGTACAGTGTTGCTGAAGTCCACTCTCTGCTGACGTTGTGGATGTCCGTCCAGACACCGCGTGTGATGGTATCACGCGTGAGACCCACGTGAAGTAATGAAACCAGGCCCGAAGCAGGACTGACTCCATATTGGAAGGGGAGCTACTTAAATGGCTGCTAAGTTTTGTTTCTCTCCTTACAACATGGCAGTTTGAACAAGCTTTTCCTTTACACCCCCTCTCTCTGGCCAGATCAACTTCAAAGGGGCCTCTGATTATGGTTTATGACTGGTCAGGAAGAGGCCTTGTTCTCTTATCTTGATAAAACATACAACAAACTGATATTTGCCCATAAATTACCCTGGCAGGTCTAACCTAGGGATGACTCTCTCTGCCTTAAAACTTACATAAAAGCTACATCAACCCATAATTTCCAGTAGGAATATGCTATAGTGATAAAATATACATATTTGAATGTAGAATTTCGTCCCGGAAAATTCAAGTATAAACATTCACCCCTTGTTATAGGGATAGAATTAGTCTATTCCCTCCACGGGGTCCTAGAAGGTCTCATAACTCTAATGTTTGGAGTCATTTGAAAGCTTTATGCAAGCTGAAAAGGAATTTCTTACTGGGAGATGTGCCAGACGGCCCAATCACACGTTATGATCTTCATAATCCATGCATGATTATGCAGCATGTCTCGTAACGGTCCACCCTGGACATTGTCTAAGGGAACACCCATTCATGTGAGTGGCCAGAGGGGTATGCGCCCCCCCCCCCCCGGGATCCAGAGAAAAAAGGACTGCCAAAATCAATGGGGAGTTCTCATCTTACCATCAATGAAGCAACATCAGAGATCCAGGAAATCGTCGAAACACTGATTAGGCATGGACCATTCAAATGCAGGTATTTTCATTCTGCTCTTTCGCTGTAATTTTGTCTCACTTTGTACTTTTATTTTTCTGTAAATATTTTACTGCACCTAAAATGTGACCTTTTCATTATTAGACCTTATTTTCAAAAGTGTTAATTTTGTCCCTAAAGCTCTTAATGCAACTATTACAAATCTGTTCCTTTGAAGAGCGCTACTGTTTTTTTTTTATATAATGCATCTGAATATACCTGTCTGCGGTGACAGTGTGTTACAGGCATTGTTCTAAAATACTGGTGTTGCTAACATACGGGTCTTCTGGCCGTATCCAGAAGTGGTGGCAGTGAAAGGGTTAATTGTTCGAATTAGCCCGGTAACAATCGCTCTCAGGCGGCTGACACTTGGACGGTTATCCTGCAAACTGGGAAATCTTTGTGTTGAAAGCAACTGAGAGTGGCATTGTTCCATCAGTGACAAGTGCAGTATTGGATCAGGGGGGTCCTAGGTTGCGGGTCGGTGAAGAGATCTGATACCCGCATTAGTCACAACCGCGTTATCCCAACCGCAAAGTCTAGATCCACCAGTTGCCTGGACTGACAGCCGATCAGCAAGCCACTGAGGGACAGACGGCCACTCCCTGACCCTCATCAGCTCAATGCTTCAGTGAGCGTGGGGAAGCAGAGCGGAGAGCTGCTGATTGACAGTTAGCGGCTCTTCGCTCAGGGAGCTGAGAGAGCCGAGCCATCGGCGGTGTTCGATAGCCCGGTTTTCAGTGTAGAAGCACCTGGGGGGGCGATGCTGCCACCACCTAGGTAAGTATAAATATGAAAAAACAAAACTACTTCTCTTTTAGACCCCTTTCATACGGAGGCACTTTCACTGGGGAAAAAAAAAAAAAAAACCGCCTGAAAAGCTCACTTAAGCCTATTTCCATTAAAATCAAATGGTTTCACACTGGCGCAGTGCGGGTTGGCAGGGCGGTGAAAAAACGCCCCTCTCCATTGAAATGAATGGAAAGCTCTTCAAAAGCGTTCAGTATTTTACTGGCAGTTTAGAAGCGCCTCAGTGTGAAAGGGGCCTTAAAGAGGAAGTAAACCCTAATGGGGTTTACTGCCTCTATATTCCGCTGCAAAGTAGAAACATAATGGGCTACTATGCATCACATAGTAGCCCATTATGCTCCACTTACCTGCAAACTAAACCTGCGACGTCCAGCGATGTCCCCTGTGCAGGCAGCGTCCATGTTCAGCCCCTCTTCCTTCCGGGGCCGCAACTCTGGCCAGTCACAGAGCCAGACTCTGGTTGACAACCATTTTAAAGTCACGCACAGTGACACCCACTTTAAAGTTAAAAACTTTCTGTGCTGCAAAACTTCCCCCAGCCCCTCTTAGGCCCCTTTCACACCAGAGGCACTTTACAGGCTTTTTTTGCTAAAAACAGTGCCTGTAAAGCGCCTCTAAACTGTCTCCTAATGCTTTCACACTGGGACGGTGCACTTGCAAACCGTATTTATGGGGCGATGTGGGAGGGATGTATACACCGCTCCTCCACCACCTCTGCCCACTGAAATGAATGGGCAGTGCTACCGAAGTGGCTGTACACCGCTTTGGGTGCGCCGCTAGCCGGCACTTTTAGCCCCTTTTTAACCCCTTAATGGTGGTTAAAAGCGCACCGCTGCTGCCTGAATAACGGCGCCAAAGCGCCGTAAGGTAGAGATGTTTTACCGCTAGCGCGGTATAGGTGTAAAAGTAGCCTTATACTTGAGCCTGATCTGATCCAACTATGTGCACGAGAGCAGCGGCTCTAGCCATGGGCAGATTGATAACAGCGGCAGCTATTGGCTGCTGTCAATTAAATGCTGTGCCGAGCCACCCACTCTGTCAATAGACGCAGCTCAGGAGTGAGCACATATGGGTGCCCCAATGGAAAGCATCTTTCCATGGGGACACTTGCCGAGGAGCAGCCTAGCACTCCGGTGGAGGACCCCAGAAGAGGAGGATCGGGGCTGCTCTGTGCAAAACTATCAGAGAAAGCATGACATTTATTAAAAAAAAAAGTGAAGCTTTAAAAAGAGACCAAAGGCAATAAGGCTTCTTATACAACACAATCTATAGTAGCCAATAATTTGTCATTTCAGTCCACTAAACTCCGGTATAGGGAGAAGATAAACGGAAAGAGATGCAAGCCCGTTAGAACACAATCTGCTTTATGCCAAAGTCTCACTTTAATCACTTAACAACTGCCCCATAGACAAAAGACGTCTACAGGGCGGTTGCTTAACTCTGGGAGGACGTCTATTGACGTCGTCCCCCTGGGGCGCGCACACGGGAACATCCGTGACCGGATCGCGGTGAATGGCCGCTGTGAGCGCCCTTTTACCACGTGATCGCGCCGTCACATGTAAACAAGCTGGAAGCGCCGGCTTTTCTCTCCGCACCATTCACGGTGCATTGCAAGACAGAGAGAGGACGTGCTGCAGCGCTGTGGGCGATGTGTAGCTGCTAAATGACAGTATGCACCCCCACCATCCATCACCCACCCTGCCATCATCACCCCATCCATCCACCACTGACCCAGCCATTCTCACCCCATCCATTCACCACCCACCCAGCCATCCTCACCCCATCCATCCACCACCCACCCATCCTCGCCCCATCCATGCTCAGCCACCTATCCATCCATGCTCACCGATCCAACCATCCTCACACAGCCATGTTCGCTCACCCACCCATGCTCATTCATCCCCATCCATGGCTCATTTTTGCCTCATTCATGCTCATCCATACCACATCAGTTCTCATCCGTGACACATCCATGCCACCACACTGCCCATCCGTGCCACCACACTGCCCATCCGTGCCACCAGTGCCTCACAATAGTGTAAAAGGTAGTCAAATTAGATTCAAAATGTATGCCCCTAGAACATCTGACGGTGCTCCCTGCATGTTGGGCCTCTGTATGTGGTCAGGCTGTGTAAGTGTCACACATGTGCTATCACCATAATCGGGACAAGTAGCAGAATATATTTTGTGATGTAAATTTTGCTATGTACAGGCGGTCCCCGGGTTACAAACAAGATAGGATCTGTAGGTTTGTTCTTAAGTTGAATTTTTAAGTCGGAACAGGTACATTTTTTAAGTGTAGCTCCAGCCAAAAACAATATTTTTAGGCTTTTTGAATAGCATAGGGAAGAGTTAACACCCCTGTAATGTTTGTTTTGCTGTCTATTTTTTCTGTTCAGAAAATGTCACCTCACTTCCTGTCTGAATGATAATTGGATTTTGAAAATTTTAGGTTGTTCTGGAAACAAGCCTTGGTGATAAAGCATCAGTGGAGACACCTTATTCCCATAACTCCTACAGGAGTGAATTTCCCTTCCTAGGGGGAGATTTCCTCTCACTTCCTGTTGTCATCCTCCGTTTTGTAAGTAGGAGTCGTTTGTGAGTCACATGTTTGTGACTAGGGGACCGCCTGTACATGCTATGTGTTAGAAATATTGTATAAATGGACAACTTTGTAAGAAAAAGTATGTTTTCATTTTCTTTCCACATTTTCCCAAAACTTGTGGAAAAATATGACATGTTCATAAAACTCATAATGCATCCTAGAATATATGTTGGGGTATTTACTTTCCAAAATGGGGTCATTTTTTGGGTGTTTTCATTGTCCTGGTCCTCCAGGGCCTTCAAAAGTGTGGTAGTTAAGAAATTATGTGTGTAATGTACGCTCCTAGGACGCCTGATGGCGCTCCCTACGTTAGGCCTCTGTATGTGGCCAGGCTGTGTAAAAGACTCACAAGTGGTATCGCCATACTCAGGAGTAGTAGTAGAATGTGTTTTGGGGTGTAATTTGTGGCATGCATATGCTGGGTGTGAGAAATAACCTGATAACATGACAATTTTGTGAAAAAAAAAAAAAACTTAATTTTGCAAAGAATTGTGGGAAAAAATTAGGTCAAAAAATTCACCATAACTTTTACTGAATACCTTGGAGTGTCTACTTTCCAAGAAGGGGTAATTTGGGGGGGTATTCGTACTTTCCTGGCTTGTGTCTCAAGAAATGAGATAGGCCATCAGTACATCAGGTGTGATCAATATTCAGTGATTGGCACCATAGCTTGGAGACTATATCCTTCACAAGGACCAAATATACACTAATTTTATTTTTTTATTTTTTTTAACCAAAGATACATAGCAGTATAAATTTTAGTCAAAATTTATGAAGAAAAATTACTTGCAAAATTTTATAACAAAGTAAATTTCCTTTTTTTACAAAACGTTTGGTCTTTTTTTAATTATGGTGCAAAAAAATTAAAAAAAAAAACCACCACCAAAAGAAAGCTTTGTGTGAAAAACAGGACGCAAATTTCATATGGGTACAGTGTTGCATGACTGAGTAATTATCATTCAAAATGTGAGAGCACTGAAAGCTGAACATTGGTGTGGTTGTTAAGGGGTTTAAGTGCCCAGTGGGCAAGTGGTTAAATATCATTACTTCCAAAGAAAGGGTACATTTTCACATTCCCGACCTCTTCCTCCCCAGTATCCACCATGCAGTTACTTACTAACGTATTAGGCCTAAGCAAGTCGGCAGAAACAGGGCAGTGTGCCTAATCGGAAACAAACCCGGACTCACAAACACAATCTTTATACATCTGCACAATTGTCTGAAACATTTTAGATAAACGGTGGAATATGGCATTGAAACGGGGGTGAGGGGCTTATGTACTTGCTTTGCAGAAGTGTATCTCAAAATCGATACAGCGTGCGCGCGAAGAGTGATGCAAATGGTAGAAGCCGCTGGCCTCCTAATGGGACATAATAGCGCTCCAGGTCTTAACCGATCGGCAGAGAACCTTTTACCGAATTTACACTACATTTAACAGTTCAATGCAACATAAGAGCAGCCGAAAGCGTTCCACACCTAACGGAAATATGGACTACTTGACCTCACTGGCTTTTAACCCCTTACTGAAACACATTTGCACTTAAACAATGGCATTAATAGTGCTGGGGCATTAAAAAAAAAAACATTACAGCCATCAGTAAACTGTCATAAAATAGCTTATTACCCATTACGCGTCTTGCTCTCCCTCTGAGTCACACCACCAAAAACCTTAAACAACAACCAACAGCTACGCGATGACTGAGAGCATATGGGTCGCGGATACCTTATATAAACTTCGTTGTACCGCCCATTAAAGGAGAAAAAACAGCGCTCATTGGATTGGAAGAAATGCTGCTGATTGGGCCACATATTGCCATGTGATTTCAGGGAGTGCAAGCGAGCGAAGATGGGCTTTGAGAAGGAATGTGCCAATGAAAATAAGTCCCGTCCATCGCCAGCCGGCTAACGTGCTGTAGGAAAGGCAATTATTTACCGTGTAGAAATTTTTATTGGTTCCGTTCAACGTATGCACGTGCCCCTAAGCAGCTTGCGGTCGCCATCTTGTAGGTTGCAGTTCATAATACGTCTTATAAAATGGCGGATATATGCATCTTGCAATTGTTTGCTCTGCTGTCACATCAAGCATAGGTTGCCTATCATGGTCAGCCAGGACCACAGTACGAAGCATATAATTGAAAACTTTCAACATTGTGTGTTTTTATTGCCACTGTTTTTTTATACAGATGAGAAAGTGAAATCTAGCGCAGTGGTGGTTAAAGCGGTAGTAAACATTGCCAAAAACCTCCCTGCAAGGTAAAGGCACAATGCATACTAGCACATTTTGAAAGAGTTACTTTGAAATAAAGCCTTGGGGCTCTTTCACACAGGGCTTTCCGTGAGTGGACTCCACTTTGCTCAGCAGGGATCGATCCCCGCTGAGCAGCCAGATGACAGCGCTGTCTCTGCTCACTTAGTGGAGATGGAACTGTCAGAGCCCCGTTTTGCTCTATGGGGATCGGATGACAACGGACCACCTGCCCGTTGTCATCAGATCCAATCTGATTCTACAGACGGATGGAAAATAGGGTTTCCATCCGCCTGTTTTTCACGGACAGTATCGGACTGGAGAGCGGAAGATGTCAGCGGACATGTCTCTGCTGACATCCGCCACTCCATAGGGCTGCATTGAGTGTCCGTTCAGGTCCGCCTGAACAAGGACAGACGGACCTGAACGGAATGCCCGTGTGAAAGAGCCCTTGTACCGTTTGTAGCGCCACCTCCGCTTGATGATTTTGGGTTCTCAGATCTCCGCCTCAACTCCAAGAATGACCTCAGCCCCTCTGGCACACCTAGTTAAATAAAATAAGCACTGCAAACAGGGCCGGCGCCAGCATAAGGCGAATTAGGCAGCCGCCTTAGGGCAGGAGGCAGGCAGGGGAGGTAAAATCTGACACCCTATTGACCAACTATCTCGTGTTTATCAAGTCCTCACTGTTGAGCTGTGTCCCAGGAATGAGTACGGCTGCCCACATACATTGCTGTATTAACAGGCGGCGTACTATATAGCCCGAGACTTCCCTCTTCCAGCACACTGTATAGCCCATTCCTCCGCCCTGCACAGGATCACAGTGCATGTATTTTAATAGAGCGCACTGCTCAAAACTGAGTACTGGGAAGCTGCTTGGAACCTCCCCTCTCTGTCCTGCAGTCCAGATAAGGAGTGGGACGGTGCATGCTTCCTGGATACTTCTCGGCTTTTTCATAGGTGTAATGGAGTGCCTGTTCAAGCTGTGGGTGGGCTTAAACTCTCCAGGTCCGCCCTCAGTGTGTACCACTGCCTGAACTCGGAAACACATGAAGAAGATGAAGGAGAATAACGATGATGTAACAGGTGTGCTGCATGGGGGGGGTGATTGGAGGTGTGGGGGGGTGTGCTGC
>BLSH010090785.1:343304-363022 GCA_018402905.1 Glandirana rugosa
ATTCCAGACGAGTCACACGAGACCATGACTAAGTACACCAGACCTCTTCAAAATGGGACAGGTCATCATACCCGGGGATAACCTGTCTCCCTCTTTTGGGGTCGGTCACCGTCGTCCACATAAACTCCCACCAAGACTGGTTGATCGTCCCCTCACAACGGGGTGACGTAGAACCCACTTGTGGAAGTATATTTTTCCTCGTGTACCCGAGTTCTAATCCTCGAGGTCGGGTGGGTATGGACTCCCCACCTCCGCACACAAATCGAGGACCAACGATCCGGGCTCTCGGATAGGTCGGATAAGCGACTCTTCATATTTGGAAAATGAAGAAATAAACCGATTTTTTTTTTTTTTTTTTTCAAATTTCAAAACTTTGTGACAAAATGTGAGATCTGCAAAATACTCAAAATACTTCTCAGCGAATAGGCTGGATAGGCTCTCGGGCCTAGCAACCAGGAGCTAAACACACGCCTCCACCCCTCAGGTATGGGTGGGCTGGAGCTCCTAATCTTGAGCCCATGTGCTCCTTTTTATATGAAGGTGTTCACCCAAGATGCAGTGGGGCAACACTCCCCTGCTAGTTGGTCAGAACCACCCTCAAATACACCTGCTGCCACTGGCTGGGGTTTTCTCCCTCTGTCCAATAGGGGCCCATACTACTGGACAGGGTAAAACTTCTCCAGACCACATGAATCAGTACCAGAGCACACTGAGCAGACCTTACTTAAATCCAGGCTCTCTGATAAGCAGATAGCATATAAATGTGCCTATCTGCTCTCCTATTAAGCAGTGAGAGCCAAAAACCATGTACACTCACTAGTACCCAAACTAGGAGGGCGCTACAGAAGTAGGGGTAAATAGGTAGCTAGGAGATCAGCACAATAGAGTGCTGGAGCAATATCGCCCTGAAAGAGAGGTAGCTACTATCAAGAGTATGCGCATAAGCTTAAAAAGAGACAGACTAAATTAGTCTGTAAAGACATACCAGTAGAGCCCATATAAGCGTATGTCTCATAGTGTGAGGTGAGTTGGATAAAGCACATTCACTTCACCCTGATAGAGAGGTGACTACTATCAAAAGTAAATGTATAGGCTGAAGGACAGATGGACAAAGTGAGCCTGTAAAGCCATACTTGTGAGTTTGAAGTAGGGGTAAATAGGTAGCAAGGAGATCAGTCGCCCTGAGAGAAAAGTAGCTGCTATCAAAAGTATGTGCATAAGCTGAAAAACAGGGCTGGAACTCCTAATCTTGAGCCCGTGTGCTCCTTTTTATATGAAGGTGTTCACCCAAGATGCAGTGGGGCAACACCCTAATAGAGAGGTAACTTGAAGTAGGGGTAAATAGTTAGCTAGGAGATCAGCACAATAAAGTGCTGGAGCGATATCACCCTGAGAGAAAAGTAGCTGCTATCAAAAGTATGTGCATAAGCTTAAAAACAGACAGACTGAATGAGCCTGTAAAGCCATACCTGTAGAACCCATGTAAGCGTGCGTCTCATTGTGTGAGGTGAGTTGGATAAAGCACATTTGCTTCACCTGACATATGTCCTAAAAGGGAGCCAATCCTGACTTAGGGGCGGGGTGCCGGCCACCTGGTCCTGTTTAGGCTGGTTGCCACAATGACAAGGTGCCAGAACGTTCCTCCAGGATGTCGGTGTGCGGCGTCGCCCCGCCCACAGGGGCGGGATGACGTCACGCATCGGCACCCCGCCAGCGGGTGCGTCTCAGCGGACGATGGTGTGCGCGGTCCATAATAAAACCAGAGACGACACCTAGCGGCAAGGATGAATTTTGCGAGAGGGAAGAGGTGGCATAGGATCTGAAAAATTGTCCTATGAGAGCAATTGAAGCAAAAACACATGTGAGGCAACATTGGTACATAGAGCAGTCCCAAGGAAGAAAAATAAAAAATAGAATAGGAATAACTAAATAAAAAAATCATAATAATAAAATAATAAATAAAAAAGTAAATAATAACAGAACATGGCATAGATCAACTTTAATAATGTTTTTAGAAAGGTTATGTATGTAGAGATTGACAAAGAAAAAGGGGAGTGGGGAATTGGTATGTGTGCCAGGGTGGAAGGAAATGGAAACAGTTAAAGCTATACTGGTACAGTTGGTGTATAGTGCACCAGCTAACGCATTACAAATTAAGCTTGCATCCTCCCGATACAAAGCCCGGGAGGAAGGGCTTAGAGTTCGATGCCTCATTGAGGCCAGGATGCGAGGTGGCATGCAAATTGTAAATCCACCTTAGCTCACATTGGAGCAAGCGCTTGTTGAAGTCGCCACCCCTGGAGCTGAAGTGGATATGGTCAAGAGCCAAAAAGTGTACCTGGGGGATGGTATTAGGGTGTACGGTGGCCATATGTCAACCTATGGTAGTGCCTGGATCTCGTTGAGATATACTAGAGAGATGTTGTTATTACCTCTTGCGAAATTCATTAATAGTCTTCCCGACATAGTAGCACCTGCATTAGCACGAAAGCAGGTACACTATGCCGGGAGTTTTGCAATTGGCGCAATGTTTGGGGTGGAATATCTGCTGATTAGGTAGCTGTCACGTACCTGGTAGTCGAGTCCGACTTATGCGGGGCAACCTCTCTTACGGCCCTGGTTCGAGAACCCCTGATAGTGTAGACAGGGAGCTCAGGAGCACAGGGGGGCACGAGGGCTGGACTTGGTCACTGATGGTAGGCGAGGGTCCACAGGAGCTCGTGCAGGCAGAAGGGTGGTGGTACAGGCTGGGTTGGTAACAGGCTGGCAATGCGGTACAGGTGGATCAGGCAGGCAGATAGTCGGGTACAAGCAGGGTCGGCAACGTGCGGGAAGCAGAAGTACAGGGGATCAGGCAGAGGAGTAGTCATAGACAAGCCGGGGTCAGGGCAGGCAGAAAGCAAAGAGAGTCCTAAAGGAAGCCGGGGTCACAAGTACAGGAGGTCTCTCAAAGTAAACGCTGGGGTCACAGGTGCAGGAACGCTGTAGAACGGACAGCACTGGCTACAGGGTGCTGTCTGCTTAAATGGCCGTTTTGGCGCCATTGCCGGCGCACAGACGCGCACACACACTACGTGCGCCATAGGTGCTTCCTTACAGTAGCCTGATATGGGTACGTCTGTCCATATACTCGCAATAGTTACAGCCACCACACGAAAAAGTGTCAGGGTGTGGGAATCTTACTGAAAATTTGAGCAGACTAGTAGACAATCATCTTAAACCCTTTGTGACATGGTTGCCCTCATATGTCCGGGATACAATACATTTTCTTCAGCTAATTGAAAATATGCAAATTGATCCAGACACATATTTAGTGGCCATCGATGTTGAGGCATTATATAATGCGATCCCTCATGCAAATGGTCTGGCAGCCATATGACATATACTTTTTCACTCTTCTTCAGATCAACCACAACTAGATGAGTTTATTTTACAAGTTCTACAGTTCATTTTTAACCGCAATGTCTTTTCTTTCAATGGCTTCCACTTCCTCCAGGTGCAGGGGGTTGTGATGGGGACATGCTGTTCCCCATCGTATGCCAACCTGTACCTGGGGAGTGGGAACGTAGCCTATGGCACAACTCCAATACGTTGATGTATGTGGGCCACATACGGGCGTGGCACCGCTACATTGATGACATTTTTGTCCCGTGGAGTGGTCCCCCTGATCTTCTTGAATCATTCGTAGCCTCCATGAATTCTAATGACTTCAATTTACATTTCACCATGACCTACATCTTACACAAACTTGCTTTCCTCTATGTCAAAATTCACAAATTAGATAATGGGCGCCTCTCCAGTGAGCCTTTTTGTAAGCCCAGGCGGGAAACGCCCAACTACATGCCACCAGTTTTCACCCCAAACCACTGGTGGCATCTATCCCCTTCAGACAGTATTTAAGAGTATGTCGGAATTGCTCAGACGACTCTACTTTTCAAAGAGAAGCCAATATCTTACAAATGAGACTACTTGAACGAGGATACTCTAGAGCCTCCCTTAAAACGGCCTATAAAAAAGTATCACTCATACCTCAAAACCAATTACTACAAGTCCCTGTCTCAACTACTCGTATTGTCATGACATATTCAACTCAACACAAACAAATCAGATCCATTTTGCAGAAGTAGAATGTAAACTGCCATATATGTAAATTGCATACCAATAGTGATAGAGCTTAAAGTGTAAATGTTTGCTTCAGCATATAGATCATATGCAGTATTAGACAAAATTATATATAAACCAAGTGATCGCTCATAAAATATATGCCATAATAAAATATTTACAAAAATGTGAGGGTTGTACTCATTTTTGTGAGATACTGTATGTAAATTGCATACCAATAGTGATAGAGCTTAAACTATAAACGTTTGCTTCAGCAGATCTATCATATGCAGTATTAGACCAAATTATATATAAACCAAGTGATCACTCATAAAATATATGCCATATAGAAAACATTAAATAATCAAATATAAATGTGCTCAGTGCTTAAGGTGCAATATTTCCAGTATCCCTGGTATAGTGTATATCGCTCCCAATCCTTAGCTGGACAATTGTAAAACCAAAAGTGTTCAGTGTTCAGTAAATATGGTCCTATGCCAACAACCAGTCTTTTGTTAAGGAATGTATCCAACTCTTGATGGCAGTATTGCTGAAATCCTAGTAAAGGTGCAGCACACGCGTGGGCACTCGTGCTCCTGTCAGACACCCCACTTACTGGATGGCATCACCCCTGCAGGGGTAAAACGCCTGGGTGCCTGTCTCAGTGTTCCAAAGGTCCTCCTGGTCCGGGTGCTCCCGTTCGTCCTGTGTCCTTAGGTAGTACAGCCACTTCCAGATGCAGAGGGTATAAAGCGTTAAAAAGCCTGATAGTGTAGTAATTTTAAAAAATGGTAGTTTTATTATAATAAAAGCAAATGAATACATGTAGCAGCACAATAATCCATCAGTCACTGATGAGACAGCCCCAGACCTGCAAAGAGACAGCCCCAGACCTGCAAAGAGACAGCCTCAGACCTGCAAAGAGACAGCCCCAGACCTGCAGATAGACAGCCTCAGACCTGCAAAGAGACAGCCCAGACCTGCAAAGAGACAGCCCCAGACCTGCAAAGAGACAGCCCCAGACCTGCAAAGAGACAGCCCCAGACCTGCAAAGAGACAGACTCAGACTGCAAAGAGACAGCCCCAGACCTGCAAAGAGACAGCCCCAGACCTGCAAAGAGACAGCCTCATTACCAGAAAAGAGACAGCTCCAGACCTAAAAAGAGACAGCCCCAGACCTGCAAAGAGACAGCCCCAGACCTGCAAAGAGACAGCCTCAGACCTGCAAAGAGACAGCCCCAGACCTGCAAAGAGACAGCCCCAGAGCTGCAAAGAGACAGCCCCAGAGCTGCAAAGAGACAGCCTCAGACCTGCAAAGAGACAGCCCAGACCTGATCTATGCCATGTTATGTTATTATTTACTTTTTTATTTATTATTATTATTATTTTTTTATTTAGTTATTCCTATTCTATATTTTTATTTTTCTTTCTTGGGACTCCTCTGTGTACCAACTTTGCCTCGTGTGTTTCTGCTTCAATTGCTCTCATAGGACAATTTTTCAGATTCTATGCCACCTCTTCCCTCTCGCAAAATTCATCCTTGCCACTAGGTGTCATCTCTGGTTTCATTATGGACCGCTCACATGCCACCCAGCGAGTGGGCTCCACCAGATGGCGCTATGCGTGGCCGTCTCCTTGGCTGCATGCTTTGCCCCATCTGCCCAGGAGCAAGCTTTCTGTCTCGGTGGACATCGCGGAAGAACGTCCTGGCAACTCGTCACTGTGGCAAACAGCTTGAACAAGACCAGGTGGGCGGCGCCCCGCCCCTAAGTCAGGATTGGCTCCCTTTTAGGATATATGTCAGGTGAAGCAAATGTGCTTTATCCAACTCACCTCACACCATGAGATGCACGCTTACATGGGCTCTACAGGTATGGCTTTACAGGCTCATTCAGTCTGTCTGTTTTTAAGCTTATGCACATACTTTTGATAGCAGCTACTTTTCTCTCAGGGTGATATCGCTCCAGCACTTTATTCTGCTGATCTCCTAGCTAACTATTTACCCCTACTTCAAGTTACCTCTCTATTAGGATGTTGCCCCACTGCATCTTGGGTGAACACCTTCATATAAAAAGGAGCACATGGGCTCAAGATTAGGAGTTCCAGCCCACCCATACCTGAGGGGTGGAGGCGTGTGTTTAGCTCCTGGCTGCTAGGCCCGAGAGCCTATCCAGGAGGCTGACGGCTGCTAGGCCTAGTCGAGGCCTATCCGGATGCTGAAGCTGCAACCCACAGTTCCTTGAAAGCTGACATAGAGAGGATGCCCTTGGATTCGGTCTGATACTGCAGTGGCAAAGTGTCATTTGGAAGTTGGCAGAGAGAGGGCTACCGACTATCCCGGGACATGGTGTGAGTTCAGATCTGTGACAGGATCCCTGAGACTGTGATGCTAGAAAATCCTCTTTCTCAATATACAAAAAAATTGGGCTAACTTTACTGTTGTCTTATTTTTTAACTCAAAAAAGCTAATTTTTTCCAAAAAAATTGCGCTTGAAAGACCTCTGCGCAAATACCGTGTGACAAAAAGTATTGCAACAATCGTCATTTTATTCTCTAGGGTGTTTGAAAAAAATATATAATTTTTGGGGGTTCTAAGTAATTTTCTAGCAAAAAAAATGATTTTAACTTGTAAACAACAAGTGTAAAATAGGGCTCTGGGCCTTAAGTGGTTAAACTAATTTACAACAGCAGGTTCCGTTCCTGCGCCCAACAAGACTAACTGCAAGGGTTTACAGTGTTCTGGCACCACCAACAACCAAGGTGCAATTTTTCAGCACCTGTTTGACTGGGGCATGTCATCACAATTTTTAAAATAATTTACAACAGCGGGGCCCGCACCAGAATAAAAAAAAAAATTGCGTAGGGTCCCCCCCTAAAGTCCGTAACAGACCCTTCAGGTCTGGTATGTGTTTTAAGGGGAACCAAAATAAAAATAAAAAAATGCGTAGTTGTCCCCCCAAAGTCCATACTAGGCCCTTTAGGTCTGGTATGGATTTTAAGGGGAACCCCATGCCAAATTTAAAAAAAATGGCATGGGGTCCCCCCAAAATCCAAACCAGACCCTTATCCAAGCATGCAGTCCTGGCATGGCAGGAGGGGGTGGGGACGAGCGCCCCCCCCTCCGAACCATATCAGGCCACATGCCCTCAACATGGGGAGGGTGCTTTGAGGTTGTACCTTGTTGATGGGGAAAAGGGCCTCATCCCCACAACCCTGGTTGGTGGTTGTGGGGGTCTGCAGGCAGGGGGATTATCAGAATCAGGAAGCCCCCTTTAATAAGGGGGCCACCAGATCCCAACCCCCCCCATGTGAATAGGTATGGGGTACCTATTATTGAGATTTAAGACAAAGAGAGGAAGGAAGAAGACTAAAAGAAGAAGTAGAAGACCAGAAGAAGGACCGGGGCAGGAGAAGATGGAGGAAGAAAGAAGAAGAGCTATTTTACACAATAAAGGACTTGTCAAAAACTGCCTCTTGTTTTTTGTACCACTACACTCCTTTTTTGGTGAATGGGTAGGTCTACAATTCACATAGGGGGGGCCGGGATCTGGGGGCCCCCTTATTAAAGGGGGCTTCCAGATTCCGATAAGCTCACCCGCCCGCAGATCCCCACAAGCACCAGCCAGGCTTGTGGGGAAGAGGCTCTTGTCCCCATCAACACGGGGACAAGGTGCTTTAAGGTGGGGAGGGCAGAGCCCCCCCTCCCCCATAGCACCCATACTCCACATGTTGAGGGCATGTAGTCTGGTACGGTTCAGAAGGGGGGGCGCTCGCCCGCCCCCCCATCCTAACCGGCCAGGGCTGCATGCTCGGATAAGGGTCTGGTTTGGATTTTAGGGGGAACCCCACTTCAATTTTTTTTTAAATTTGGTCCGGGGTTCCCCTTAATATACAAACCAGACCCGAAGAGACTGGCTTGGAGTGTGGGGGGGGGGGGGGCACGCACATTTTTTTTTTTTTGTATAATACATTACAGCTGCGATTTTAAATGACAATTTTTCCTATGGAAATGTCATTTTACTCTTTACACCTCAGAGATGCGCCCTTTTACACACAGACTAAGGACACCCCCCCAGGCACAATATTTGAAGGAATTTTTCATTATTTTTTTTTCACTTTAAGTATTCTTAAAATCACTGCTCCTGAAGAAACAATTGATTTAAAAACTTTTCATTCATACATGTCCCCTAGGGCAGGACCCGAGTCCTCATGCACTTTTTGGGGCAATAACATTGCATATAAGCTTTTAAAACGAGCACTTTTTCATGTTTGGGTCCCATAGACTTTAACGGTGTTCGAATGTTTGCGCAAACTTTTTGTCTGTTCGCGTGTTCTGGTGCGAACTGAACTGGGGGTGTTCGGCTCATCCCTAGTTCACGGAGATCTTCCAGATCACCCAGTGGGATCTGTCTGACTCTTTCCCTGAATGGCTTGTCTTCCTGAAGGCAAATCCGGTGCTGGGCACTTTTCGCACAGCCCACATCAAACTCATGGTTCAAAAACATATCCTGCCTTCTCAGGAGCTGGGCTTTGACCTTTTCTTTCCACTCAGGTCATAGTGGGGTGTTTTGTGGGTAAACCTGTTCTATGGAGATTCTTTCCTTCTCTCCCTGGTGAGACTGGGGTGGCTGGATTCACTTGTGTAACAGCATTCTGGCCCACAGTTTCAACAGTAAGGCTGTAACATTCCGGACGCTGTCAGGGATCTTCTTACGACTCAGTTTCAGAGACCTAATAGGCACCACTTCTGGGATTACCTCCACTCCCGTGTCCTCTCCCTTGTGGTCAGCTTCAAGGACAACAAAGGGGCCCAGTTGCTCCCCATTGAGTTTCACTGAAGCTTGTAGACACTCCACCTCTCCAGGTTGTAGTATGCTCTCACATCTGTCTAATCGCCAAATCTTTCTCATTCCTTCGGCTGGGGCTTTCTGTTCTTTGACTAGGTGCTGATAAACTTGTCTCAGCATAGGGTGAATGCCTTTGGTTGGGGTGTCAGACTTCAATACAAGGGGAGTGACCAGCCTCTTGACGAGGTCAGTGTTCATTCATATTATCAGATAACTCTTGTTGGCTCCGGATGGGCGAGGGCATACAATAGCTAGGGTATCAAATGTCTCTGTTTGTCCAGCTACAAAGGGGTCAAAGGTCAATTTGACCGGTCAATATCCATCATATGGGAAATTTGGGTTCCAATACCCCATATCTCCAGTTCCTCCAATTTCTGCAGGGGTAAGTGAGGTGCCTGATGTAAAAGTCTCTATATAGCAGGGTAACTTGCCCCCCAATATCCAGAAGGGCCTTTATATAGATGCCTTCTACTTGTACTGACACAATGGAAAAAGGTCCCACTAGTTTGTTAGGAAGTCTACTGGCAGTAGAGTAGTTAATTTGTCCTGTTGTCTGTATTTGTGCCCCCTTTTTAATGGGCTTCGGGTTTTGCTTTCGTCTCTGTTGGGCCCCAGAGGGCTGGTGTGTATTTACTCTCTGTTGGGCACCTGAGGTAGAGGAGAGGGGGTTGTATGGTCGCTCAGAAACAGCAACGGGGGCCCTCGGTAAAGATTTGGGCTTCCACTGTGGTTTCTTTGCATCTTTGATTTTGGAGCTAATGGTTGTAGGTGAGCACCCGGTTGGCTCCCTCACCGGGGCCCTCTGAAGTTTCCCGCTGGCTTAGGATGCTGGGTTTCAGACTTTGGTGGACTTGGGCAAACACGTCGGTAGTGCCCCACTCCTCCACGGTTCAAACAAACCCTTCGATTCACTGGCTTCTCGTCCTGGACAACCATAGGGTTTGCGGACTGCTTGGACTTAGACTAGCTCAACAGGTGAGACAGTAGTTCTGGCTGTCAGTAGAGTCATAATTTCCATTAATTAACCTGGCTTTTCAAAAGCTGTATCTCTATGTTGCCATCAATGGCACTAGCTACTCTAACCCCAACAACAGGCTCTAATTTCTGGGTCTTTTTTGTTTTCCAGCATGGCCTCCTCTTCCCATACAACCCAGATTAAGTCAGGATATTTCAAGATTCCCCCATCTACTCACGTTTTCAGTTGGATTGTGATAGGGTCTAGGGGTTGAGCTCCCCTCAAAACCTGTTGAGCCCAGACCTCAAGAACTCAAGTAGTCCTGAGCAGTACAATCCTGTTTGCTGAGTTTTAAATTACGAATGGCTTCTGATGCAGACCCCCTTAAACTCTCAGTAACTCTCTGTTTTATCTGGGCCTTGGAAATGTCCCAATCATCTAAAGCGTGTGTGGCTTGCTCCAGCCACTCCTCACAGCTGTTTTCTCTAGCTGGCACTGGTGTTTTCCTGAAAAAGCCCTCAGTTTTCGACATTCGGATCCAGTGTATGTTGGGTTACTCTTTTGGCACCTTTCCACGAAGGCTCCCAAGGCAGCAATGAGCTCTGGTCCTATCATTGTTACAGGTGTCGATGAGGTATCGTCTTCTGACGAGGCTGCTGGGCCCGAACTTTCTGGACTCACATCCAATACATTTAGCTGGATCAGATGAGCTTCAACATCACCAGTCAACTGAAAGCTGGCCCTTTTGAAACAAGTAGGGATCCTTTTCTTCCACTCTATGAGAGCATACATGTGGGAGTTCTCTTGATCTGACTTGACATCAATCACCCATGCCTTCTGATCTGGGACTAATGTCTTCACAACTTGACTGATCCGTTCCTCAGTCCAGGCCAGCCCTGGGATGTTGATTACAATACTTGACTCCCGTTCGCCATTTTCCTTCTCACACCACTGGCTTGCAGTGGAAGGGTCCATCTTAACACCCTCTGGGGCGTTTCCTTGGAGATTTGTCAGTAGAAAAGAAGATCCTGGATGAGCCCCCATGTGTAACGCCACCCCGAAGTAGCCGCTTGGTGATTTTGGGTTCTCAATCTCCGTCTCAACTCCAAGAATGACCTCAGCCCCTCTGGCACACCTGGTTAAATAAAATTAAGCACTGCAAATACATTTAAGGACATAAGAGTAAAATATTGTTATCCTGGCTGCAAATTGTCACCAAAGAAAAACAGACACACACCTGGTAGAGATAAACAAGTTGAATGTATTATCACGGTTTAACACATGTGGAAACTCATGGCACTGTTAAACCTTGATGCTGAGAATCGATACATTAAAAGCGACAACCTTAAATATTTAGCAACTGTTAAAATATATATATATATAAACATAGCACAATCTATATGCCCATAACACAGGCACTGAGAGGTGGGAGGTTAGGTTTTGTCAACTTCTCAGCTCCTTTTTGGCCATGAATACCATTGAGAAATAAACATAAACTGGATTAAAACAGGTGCAGTAAACACAGTTCCATGGCGTAACAGATCCTGGGTTGAAAAGTATCTTCTGCTAGCAAACATTGGGGCCCTTTGTAAAGAGAGTAGTATTAATTAAGCAATAGTGAGATGGTAATCCTCTAGGACAGTGATGGCTAACCTTGGCACTCCAGATGTTTTGGAACTACATTTCCCATGATGCTCATGCACTTTGCAGTGTAGTTGAGCATCATGGGAAATGTAGTTCCAAAACATCTGGGGTGCCAAGGTTCGCCATCACTGCTCTAGGATATCCCACCAGGTAGTGGTCTTGTAAGAACAGAATGGCTAAAGGTGGCAGCTCTAAACGAGCATCCTCTGACACTAGAAGGGGGAATAGGTGTCTGCATGCAGTGTCTGTACTGTGTTAAGAGGGATTTTTTTTTTCTTGGGCTTGCACCCGCTCACCAATCCTCTCTGTGCGATGATACAATGGAGATTCCCAGTGCTGGTTCAGGCTCCCAGCAATGTTGTAAGGCACCAGATCACCTCCTGTCAACTGATTAGGATGGCTGGTAGCTCAACTGGCAGGATGACCGGACAGTGGCCGACTGGACACCTGGATGGTATTGCGATCCCTGAAACAGTGTGGGTATCTCTGCTGGGCTGGGTGGCACTGGGTTGTTGAGCTGAGTCTCTGGGCTGAACGGTGGTGGACCGCGAGGGTGACACTGTTCCTGACTCCCTTCAGTCTCCCAGGAACACTCTCTCAGTAGTCCTGAAGAAAGTGTGGCTCTCTCAGGTGGAGTTTCACCACACTCTCCTCACAGCTCTCCTCAGAAGTCTCTCCTCACACAGCTCTCCTCACAGATCTCTCAGAATTCCCTCTGTTGTGCTGTGTGGAAGCTTGTCTGTCTCTCCTTAAATCACCTCAGTATTCCCTCTGTTGTGCCGTGTGGAAACTTGTCTGTCTCTCCTTAAATCCCCTCAGAATTCCCTCTGTTGTGCTGTGTGGAAACTTTTCTGTCTCTCCTTAAATCACATGAGAATTCCCTCTGTTGTGCTGTGTTGAAGCAGCTGATCACGTGGTAAAGAGTCTCCATCAGAGGCTCTTTACCAAGATCAGAGATGTGGTGTGTCAGACCGACACACCACACCACTGATCACCACGCTGCGCACCTCCACGGGCGCGCACTGGCTTGTTGTCCTGCTGGACAACCCATATGACGCCCAGTCAGGATAACTGAACCACTTCTTGGCCGTCATTCTGCTATAAGCTGGGCGAGAAGTGGTTAAATCTATAAAAGTCTGACTGAGAGCAACCCCCCCTCATTCTCCATATAAAGCATAAAGATCAGAGGGAGGGTTCGTATGCTGCCATGTATTGGTGTCAGGAAAGGAAAATTACGGTAAGTATTTGATCCAATTTTCCAAACGCCAACATGACAGCATACATATGCTAAATAATGAGCTTTAGCGAGGGAGGGTTTAATGCTGCAAACTTAGTCTTTATTTGACAATAGACATAGAAGCTTGATTAGTTTTCCTCCCAAACTCTAATGTAGTTAGAGCTGCTGGGTCCACCCTGTAGTGTCTTAAAACATATGATGTGATGACCAGCTAGCCACTCTGCAGAACGTCTCCAAAGACATTCTCGCACATGCAGCCCAAGAAGAAGGCATAGCCCTGGTTGAGTGAGCTCTAACCACCTCAAAAGGATCCTTCACGGCCACTCTGTATGCTTGATGAATAGTTTTTACTATTCAGGCTGAGATGGTTCTGGCCGAAGCCTCTTTCCCTTGAAATTTTCTGGAAGGGAGGATGAAAAGTCTGTCAGAACGTCTGAATGCAGAGGTAGCCCGGGGATAGGATCTGAGGACGTTTGGAATGTCCAACTCATGCAGGTCAGAACCTGATTCTGCTGGGAAGGCTGGAAGCACCCATTCACTGGAGAGATGAAAAATAGAAGTCACTTTTAGGACAAAGTGATCCAATGGTCTCAGCACAACCCTGTCTGGAAAGAACATGGTATAAGGTTCAGCTGCCCCCAATGCTTGGAGTTCCGACACCCTTCCACCTGAAGTTATGGCTATTATTACAGCTGTTTTTAAGGTGATATCCCATAATGAACAGTTTTTCATAGAAGCACAGGGAGGGTACCTATTGTTCTTGGGAGGGAGTAGTCTAAGCACCGCTCTCATGAAGCGTACCACCAGCAGGCTTGCTGCCCGGGTAAAAGCAGAGATGGCCGAAACTTGCACTTTAGCTGAACGCAGACTGAGCCCCAAATCCAATTCGAATTGCAGGAAGGATAGGACTTGAGACACATTCGGGTCACCCTGGTCAAACTGACATCCGGCTACAAACCCATCCCATATTGTGAACCCATCCCATATTCTGGAGTAGATGGATCAGTGAGCATATGCTGAGATCCATTGCCGGAGAGAACCATGGTCTGCAAGGCTAGTAGGGTAACACTGCAATGACTGCCAGATTCTCTGCCAACAATCTCTTCAGGAATTTCAAGATTAGAGAAATTGGTCCTTCCCCTCCGCCAATGGATGTGGATAGGGTGAGAGGACCCGGCTCACCTTACAGTTGGTTGATAAGGCAAAAAGGTCCAGTTGCGGACACCCCCAGACCCCCTTGTCTGGAAAGGCTATCTGCTTCTACATTCTGATGGCCTGGAAGATATATGGCCCTCAACTCTGTGAGATATTGCTGTGCCAATGTTATGATTGGTTCCATCTCTCTCAAAAGGGATTGGCTGGGCGTCCCGCCTTGTCGCTGTATGTAGGACACTGCTGCCGTGTTGTCCAAATGGAGCAGGACTGGGTGACCCTGTATGTGAGGCAGCAAGGTGGCTAATACTATGAATGCTGCCCGAGGTTCCAGAATATTGGAAACTAGACCTTAAGTGTAAAATTCCCATCTGCCCTTGATCTTGTGACGTTTGCAGGTGGTGTCCCACCCTGCTGCGCTAGTGTCTGTGGTAACAGCAGGGCAGCCATCAGAAATTTTGGGGCCTCTTACACAGCTTTAGACCCCCCCCCTCCTGTCTGACCACCAACATTCCCCAGGGCCCACCCACTGGCCATCCCACCACATCCACACACTGGCCAGGGGTGTATGTTGCAGCCGCAGTAGGAATTATACACCCTGTCACACTTACCAGGTGTAGCCTGGCAAGCATGACCCATTCAATTGAAGTGTGCAATGCATGCTAGTGTGGGAACCAAGGGGTTAAAAAAAACAGTGCACAGGCAGCACAGCCTCACCCAATGCTTGCAATAAGACCTCGTGCCGAACCATAGGTGCTAGAGGTCCCAAACTTGGACCAGTGGTGGTCCAGGGGGGCCTTTCCATGTGACCAACATTTGGTATTTTTATCACCTTTGGTTCGGGAGAACGGTGTCCCCAAATGGGTGTCCCCCTCCATAGACTTCAATGTTAAGTCCAAAATTCACCCGACAATTGCCGGTCAATGACTGGTCATTTTGGGGACCCTGTACGGCCGAACCATAGGTGCTGGAGGTCCCAAACTTGTACCAGTTGTTGTCCAGGGGGCTGTCTCCATTTGACACGTTTGGTATTTTTATCGGCTATGGTTCGGAGAATGGTATCCCCAAATCAGGTGTACCCCTCCCATAGACTCCAATGTTAAAGACTGCTAAAGTCTTTGTTGTAAGGCCCCTTGAGACACTGGGGCCCCTTACAACAGTACTGCCTGTACCCCCCCATGATGGCGGCCCTGAGTAACAGTGATCCATGGCAGCAGCCCTAATGGACGATGCTGCAATAGCGTTTCTTGTTCTGTCCACCACCAGAGACTCTGGTGGAAAACTCTGAGTTTGCAGTGAGCCCAGGGGATCATCGGGATACATGCAGCCATCGTCCCAAGGAGACTCATGCACTGGAATGCTGGCATAACTGGTGCCATCACTGCTTATTGGAATTTCTCCCTGATTTTGGGGAGTTTCTGAAGAGGCAAGGAAACTGTGGCCGCTTGACTATTGAACTGAGCCCCTAGATAGACCATACTGTGTAGGCTTCAGCTGGCTGTTTTGATAATTGACTATCCAGCCGAATGTCCGTAAGGTGGACAACAGGAGCTCCCTTTGTCTTCGCAAGAGTTCTTGGTCCTGAACCATGAGGATCATATTGTCCAAAAAATGATAGGCTCTGAGCCCTTTCTCCCTCAGCGGGGCCAGAATCGCGATCAGAACCTTGGTGAAGATTCAAGGAGAAATGGATAGGCTGAAGGGAAGGCAGACAAATTGGTAATGTCTGTCACCCAATGCAAATCTGAGGACCTTCTGGTATGATTGAAGGATCGGGAGGTGCAGGTAGGCATCCTGCAGGTCCACCAAAATCATCCAATCCCCAGGCTGAATTATGGTATGGAGAGACTCTATCTTGAATCTCTCTATCTGAACAAATTGATTCAACTTCATGAGGTCGACCACTGGTCTGAAGCCCCCCGTCTTTTCTGGACCAGGAAAAGTGGCTAGTAGAAGCCTGTAAATCTCTGACAGCCCGGAACTGGTATAATAGCCCCTTGACGCAACAACATGCTGATGTACTCCTGAAGAGCAGCTAACTTCAGGGCTGACTGGGTTGTCTTGGTGGGGGTAAAGGAGTATTCCGGGGGCTGCCTTTTAAAAAGCCAATAATGGCCCTGCTTCACCATGGACCAAACACCCCCCCGATCTTGGCAATGATCTTGCCAGAACTGAGTGAATCTGCTGTAAGCTGACCTTTGATGGGAAAGCGCTCTTTGGCCAAAAACTGGAGACAGCCATCTCCAGGGTTACAGGAGGAAAATCAGGTCTTCTGCCCCACGATCGGGGTCCAGGCGCCAAAGAGGGCAATGAACCAGAGGGGTGCCAAACAGATACCGGGATTTCGGGAGTTTTTGTCCATCCAAGGACTCCAGAAGGAGTTGGAGGGATACACAGTCAACTTTCTTAAGGTCGCAGAGAGCTAAGGGCCCTGCGGCCCCCTCAGGTACCCAGAAGTCTTTTTGACGCCAGGCCCGCCCAGCAGGAGGCGGTTGGAGCCAGGCTGCTCAGTTTTGCTTTGAAGATGGATCAGCATTGCCCTGGAGGACCATCAAATTATGTTTATAGCTGCCTCCCCTACGAAATCCGCCGAGGGTTTTAGCTCATCAAGTGCTTTGATGATTTGTTCTTTAGCACTTGCTAGGGATGTTAAAGCCACAGCGGGTTTACAAGCCCCACCTGCCGTAAGGTAGGACTTTCTTAAGTCCATGTCAATGCGCCTGTCTAGGATATCATGAAAGGAAGAAGAGTCTTCCATCGGAAGTGTCACATTCTTGGCCAGGCTAGTGAATGCTGCATCCACAGTTGGTGGGTTAAAGACACCTCATCCTCCTCCATTAGTGGATATAATTTTTGCAACCTATTGGTTGAAGAAGATTTTCTTTCCCCCTCCTGCCATTGCTTCTGAAACAGACTGTCAGGGGATGCAAGCATCCAGTGAGTGTAAACAGATCAATTGGCTGCACCTACAGAAATTAGGACCACAGGGATAAGTGAAAAAAGATATATTTATTAACCACTTGCCGTCCGCCCCGCCGTCATATGATGGCGGGGCGGAACGGCTATTGTTCTGGGATGACATCACATGACGTCGCCCCTTTAAGCCGGGATTGCGCGCGTACGGGCGCGCGCATCCCGGCTCCGATGGTGTCGGCGTGTCCCCAGCACGCACCGCATCACCGACTGGGGTGAACAGCCATTGGTTATGGCTGTTTACCATGTGATCAGCCATGACGTCGTCACGGCTGATCACAAACGGCATGTCCCCCATTCGCACGGCGCATGCGCGATTCGCTTGTGCGTCAGTGGCCGCGTGTTCCCAGGGAACACTGCCTGTCACCGACACTGGTATCAGCCGCCGGCCGGCGGCTGTTACCTTGTGATCGGCTGTGGTCTACTTCACAGCCGATCACATCCAATGTAAACAGAGCGGTAACTCACTGTTACCAGCTCTTCTCTCCTCACACAGTTTCTAGTGTGAGGAGAGAAGAGCTGGGATCAGTGAGTTACTGATCTGTAAAGTAAAAACACACACCTGTCACATCCCCCCTGCCCCCCCAATGGACCTGTCACCCAACAGTCACCCCATATGCCCCCATCAAGTGTACCGGTCATCATAAAATGTACCTGTCATCAGACTGCCATCATAAAGTGCACCTGTCACCCGTCACCCATCAGCAATGACCATAGCATGTCACCTGTCACCGTCAGTGACCGTGGCATGTCACCCGTCACCCATCAGTGACCGTGGCCTGTCACCCATCAGTGACCACCGCCAGTCACCCATCAGTGACCACCGCCAGTCGCCCATCACCCATCAGTGACCTCCGCCAGTCACCTGTCACCCGTCACGCATCTGTGACCACCGCCAGTCACCCGTCACGCATTAGTGATCACTACCAGACACCGGTCACCCATCAGTGACCACCTCCAGACACCCTTCACCCGTCAGTGAACCACCACCAGACACCCGGCACCCATCACTGAACCACCACCAGACACCCGGCACCCATCAGTCACCACCGCCAGTCACCCATCACCTATCAGTGACCACCACCAGTCACCCGTCACTCATCAGTGACCTCCACCAGTCCCCCGTCACCCGTCAGTGACCACCACCAGACGCCCATCACCCATCAGTGACCACCACCAGACACCCAGCACCCATCAGTGTGCACCGCCAGTCACCCATCAGTGACCTCCACCAGTCACCCATCAGTGACCACCACCAGAGACACGTCACCCATCAGTGACCACCGCCAGTCACCCATCAGTGACCACCGCCAGTCACCCATCACCCATCAGTGACCACCGCCAGTCACCCATCACCCATCAGTGACCATCGCCAGTCACCCGTCACCCATCAGTGACCACCGCCAGTCACCCGTCACCCATCAGTGACCACCGCCAGTCACCCGTCACCCATCAGTGACCACTGCCAGTCACCCGTCACCCATCAGTGACCACCGCCAGTCACCCATCAGTTACCACCGCCAGTCATCCATCACCCATCAGTGACCACCGCCAGTCACCCGTCACCCATCAGTGACCACCGCCAGTCACCCATCAGTGACCATCGCCAATCACCTGTCAGTGACCGTCACACCCATGAGTAAACATCACCTGTAAAAGTCTCACACATGTGGTATCGCCATACTCAGGGGGAGTAGTAGAATGTATTTTGGGGTGTCATTTTTGCTATGTAGCATGTACAATGCATGTGTTGGAAATATCATATAAATGGACAACTTTGTGTAAAAATAAAAGCGTTTTCATTTTTTTCCCACATTTTCCAAAAACTACTGGAAAAAAATGTTTTCAAAAGACTCATTATGCCTCATATATTATACGTTGGGGTGTTTGCTTTCCAAAATGGGGTCATTTTGGAGGCAGTTCCATTGTCCTGGTGCTCCAGGGCCTTCAAAAATGTGATAGGTCATCATGACATTAGATGTGTAATTTATGTCCCTAGAATACCTGACGGCGCTCCCTGCATGTTGAGCCTCTGTATGTGGCCAGGCTGTGAAAAAGTCTTGGACATGTGACATCACCATACTCAGGAGGAGTAGCAGAATGTGTTTTGGGGTGTAATTTGTGGTATGCATATGCTGGGTGTGAGAAATAACCTGTTACAATGACAATTTTGTGAAAAAAAAAAATCTTCATTTTTCAAAGAATTGTGGGAAAAAATTACAGCTTCAAAAAATTCACCATGCCTCTTACTAAATACCTTGGAATGTCTACTTTCCAAAAAGGGGTCATTTGGGGGGTATTTAGGCCTCATACACACGGGCGTTTTGGCCTCCGGCGTTTGTAGGCGTTTTTTTGCAGCTCTCCAAGTTATTCAATGGCCCTCTAAAAACGCCGGCGTTTGTGGGCAGTAGAGGGCGTCGGCGTTAGTGAGCTGTAGCTAGAACGCGGGACCAGTGCGTTCTGAAGCTGCAGCGTCATGGCGTTTCTTGACGCCGGGCCGGCAAAACGCTCAATAACGTTGCTTAACGTTGTATACACAGCGTTAAGCCTCGTCAGGCGTTCTATTCAAAATCAATGGTTCCCTATGGGAGCCCATTGATTTGAATAGAAGCCGCACCAGAAGTCGGATCGCGGCGATCCGACTTGCGGCGCGACTTGTGTGCCGTGTCTTAAAGGGGAACCCCCGCAAAAAAATTTGCGTGGGGTCCCCCCCAGAGCATACCAGGCTCTTCGATCTGGCAGGGATTTTAAGAGGAGCCCCCCACGCTGAAAAAAAACGGCGTAGGGTCCCCCCAAAATCCATACCAGA
>BLSH010090785.1:364183-408391 GCA_018402905.1 Glandirana rugosa
ATATTTATTTTTTTCTAACTTTTCAAACACTTTTTTTACGGGAAAAGAAACAAAGACAGTATTTTAAAACGTTTAATCATTAAAAAGAAACATTTAAAACCGGTTTTAAATACGACGATGGATAGAAACCATTTTTTCTTGAGTTTATTCACATATAATAAACCAGGAACACATTCAATCTCAGATGTTCGATACCACGGTTAGTAACTTTTAACTAGTGTGGACTATATGACTGGCTGATAGAGTAAAGAACTCTGGGATTGTTCGGGGGGAGGACCTGGCATGGTCCGGCGTACGGGAGTTGTACCCCTCATACCCACGAAACCCCGTCCCCCCCCGTGAATCAACATGGGGACAAGGTGCTTTGGGGTGGGGGGCGCAGTGCCCCCCCCTGCCCCAAAGCACCCATACTCCCCATGTTGAGGGCATGCGGCCTGGTACGGTCCAGGAGGGGGGCTTGTTAGGGTCTCAAGAAATGAGATAGTCGGTCAGTATATCAGGTGTGATCAATTTTCAATGATTGGCACCATAGCTTGTAGACTCTAACTTACACAAGGACCAAATAATATACACTTATTTGAGTTCTTTTTTACCAAAGATAGGTAGCAGCATAAATTTTGGCCAAAATTTACAAAGAAAAATTACTAATTTGCAAAATTTTATGACAGAAACAAAGAAAAGGGCATTTTTTTCACAAACTTTTCAATCTTTTTTTATTTATAGAAAAAAAACCCTAGTGATTAAATACCACTAAAAGAAAGCTCTATTTGTGTGAAAAAAAGGACGCAAATTTCATATGGGTACAGTGTTGCATGACTGAGTAATTGTCATTCAAAGTGTGATAGCACTCAAAGCTGAAAAATGGCCTGGACAGGAAGGGGGTTTTCGTGCCCAGTACTGATGTGGGTAAAGAAAATGACATGCATCCAATACCAAAATAAACAAAAAGGTGAAATGTAAAAGAAACAAACCCAGTGAATGCCCTAATTAACTATTACAAATAAGGAGACACCGAATACCGGCAGAGAAAGGGGACAAGGGGAACAGAAGTTCAGCAACAACAGGACGCAGGTCACAGGGGACAGGGCTCTGGGTCAGATACAGGAACAAGGACCAGAGGACAGAACAGGCTCAAGCAGGAACATGGCTCACAGAGCAATACTGAAGCCCTGAACCTTTGTGAAGGGCGGGCTTATATACTCCCAGCAGATCATGTCAGGTGCAGCCTGATGATTAGTAAGTTCATCTGCTGGGAGACACCCGCTGGTGGCCCCCAGAACTACACCCTCTGGTGCTGAAAGCAACACTGCCACCTGCAGGTGAGCTAAGTAGTAACACAGGTCCTGACAGTTCCCCACCCTTAAGGGGTGGCCTCCGGACGCTCCATTCTGCCCTTGACCTGACAGTTTATGTGGGTGCGGGAAAGTCCAGCAAAGTTTCCTCTCCGTCTGCGGACTCTATTTCACTTATCCGACCAGAGTCTTTTAACTTGCTGGGCGGCGTGTCACTCAAGTCAGGTCCTGGAACATACGCCCCACTGCCAGGGTCTGGAGGTCTGAGCCTGGTATCAACAGCTAGCTGGACAGCGGGCATGAAGCCCGCAGAGGCAGGCAGCACAGGAGCATCAAAGTCAGTCTGTGCATCAAGCCAGGGGAAAACAGTGGCAAGCTGGACATTGGGCAGGCAAGCATCCACAGGCACCAGATCAGCAGGCACTGGATCAGCTGGTTCAGGATCATCAGGCATGGGATCAGCAGGCACTGGATCAGCGGTTTCAGGGTCATCAGGCATGGGACAGGCAGGCACTGGGTCATCAGGCACTGGATCAGCGGGCACCGGGTCATCAGGCACTGGATCAGCGGGCACCGGGTCATCAGGCAATGGATCAGCAGACACCGGGTCATCAAGCACTGGATCAGCAGACACCGAGTCATCAGGCACTGGATCAGTGGGCATCGGGTCATCAGGCACAGGAGGCACTGGATCAGCGGGTACCGGTTCATCAGGTACTGAATCAGCAGGCACCGGGTCATCAGGCACTGGATCAGCGGGCACCAAGCCATCAGACTGGGCAGTAGGCACTGGATCAGCAGGTACCAGGTCATCAGGCACAGGATCAGCAGGCACTGGGTCATCACACTGGGCAGTAGGCACGGGTCATCAGGCACTGGATCTGTGGGTAACGGGTCATCAGGCACTGGATCAGCAGGAACCGGGTCATCAGGCACTGGATCAGTGGGTACCGGGTCATAAGGCACTGGATCAGCGGGTACCGGGTCATCAGGCACTGGATCAGTGGGCACTGGGTCATCAGCCACAGGATCAGCGGGCACAGGGTCATCAGACTGGGCAGTATGCACCGGGTCATCAGGCACTGGATCAGCGGGTACTGGGTCATCAGACTGGGCAGTAGGCACCGGGTCATCAGGCACTGGATCAGCGAGTTTCAGTTCATCAGGCACTGGATCAGCGGGCACTGGCTCAACAGGCTTGGCAGCGAGCACTGGGTCATCAGGCCGGGCAGCGGACACCTGGTCATCAGCGAGCATTGGATCATCAGGCTGGGCAGTGGGCACCGGGTCATCAGGCTGGGTAGAGGGCATCAGGTCATCAGGCTGAGCAGCAGGCACCGAGTCATCAGCAGGCTTCGGATCATCAGGCACTGGTTCATCAGGCACCAGATCAGCAGACACCGGATCGCCAGGCTGGGCAGTGGGCACCGGGTCATCCATCACCTGGTCAGCAGGCACCGGATCATCAGGCTTGGTAGCGAGCACCGGGTGATAAGGCTGGGCAGCAGGCACGAGTCATCAGCAGGCATAGGATCATCAGGCACTGGGTCATCAGGCACTGGGTCATCAGGCAGGGCAGCAGGCATCAGGTCATCAGGCACCAGATCAGCAGATGCCGGGACATCAGGCTGGGCATCGGGCCATCAGCAGGCACCAGGTCATCAGGATGGTCCATAATTACTGGATGGGCAGGTTGGGCATCAGGAACTGGATCATCAGGTGGGGCATTGGGCATTGGGTCATCAAGCTGGATGTCAGGCACCAGAACAGCAGGCTGGGCAGCAGGAACAGCAGCGGGCACCAGAACAGCATGCTGGGCAGGAGGCATGGGAACAGCAGGCATGGCAGCAGGTACAGGAACAGCAGGCTGGACAGCAGGCATGGCAATGGGCACTGGAACAGCAGGCTGAGCAGTGGTACCAGAACAGTAGGCTGGGCAGCAGGCACAGCAGCGGGCACCGGAACAGCAGGCTGAGCAGAAGGCACGGCAGCAGGTACCGGAATAACAGGCAGGGCAGCAGGCATGGCAGCGGGCACTGGAACAGCAGGCTGGGTGGCAGGTACCGGAACAGTAGACTGGGCAGCAGGCATAGCAGCGGGCACCAGAACAGCAGGCATAGCAGCAAATACTGGAACAGTAAGCTGGGCAGCAGGCATGGCAGCGGGCACCGGAACAGCAGGCTGGGCAGCGAACACTTGAACAGTAGGCTGGGTATCAGAAATGGAACCACCAGGCAGGGCATCAGGAACAGGATCAGTAAGGTAAAATTGATTAGCCGGCAAAGAGTCCATAGGGCCAAACTGGGTGGTGGAAAGAGAACCAGTACAGTCAGGTGGGATAGCGATAGGCCGGTCAGAAGCAGAAGGTCCAGTCTCCATGGGCTGAACCAAGGTGGCAGGAGTGGCTAGTGCTATGATTGTGCGGTTGGAAAAACTTCCATTTCTTTTTAGGTTTAGCCACTGCAATTCTGTGTGCGGGTGCAGGGCTGTAAGTAGTGGGTGCAGTGGCTGGAGAGCCCTGAGGAAGTCACGTGACGTGACGTAACGCGTAGGCTGTAATTGGAGTGCTGGATACACAGTGAGAGGTGTTTTTGAACGCCGCTGTGTTGTTTTTATGAGTTTTGACTTGATTTTGAAAATAAGGTTTTACTAAGCAAATAAACAAACTTTTACATACTACACTATGGAATCAGTTTATCTCTTCCCGTATGCCTAAATTTTGGAGGAAAAATTGATCGGAAGGAGTCCAACGACCAGGAGGTCGCAACTGACAACACACACGGAAAGATTTCGGTTGAAGCAAGCTAAACATCCCAATTGGAAAAGTGGAACCGGCAAAGATACCTTGATGCGTATAGATCCGTACCTACTAAGGTGAGAGTTCTGAGAGCACGTACCCAGTCGAAGTTCACTTATTAAGGAACCCTTTTGGGGTAATTGACTACCCCCCTGCACAAAGAGGCTTCCCACACCTGTTTGAAGCACGAAGCATTTTATGAACTGTTGGAGCACAAGTCACTTTCACTTTTATCACTTGATTTTGAAAAAGACATTCATTTTTATATATTGTATGATTATTTCATTTATATTTTGCACGTCATATTTATTGTTTTATGGATGCTATCACAGTATGATATATTTTTACTTTGTTTATGAATACCAGCAAGGCTACATATTGATATAAAGATGCCTAGCAAGCTTGGATTTTCACATTAGCCTTGTATTATCACACACCTTTGCATTAATTAGATCTCAGCAACACGAGCTCTCTGTATGGTGATATGCCCCATATCCACTAGGGGCTGAGTTCTCCATTAGTACACTGTAATAGGCTGCGCAGTACCATTTCCACTTCCTAATATCTCATTGTATTGTCAAATAGCAGGTACAGCAGCAACCTAGTTCTACCTCCAGTGTACAGCCATAGTAGCGCGGGGATACACTTATACAAAAGACCCGGAAGACCACAGAAAACAACTGTAGTGGATGACCGAAGAATTCTTTCCCTGGTAAACAAAACACCCTTCACAACAGTTGGCCAGATCAAGAACACTCTCCAGGAGGTAGGTGTATGTGTGTCAAAGTCAACAATCAAGAGAAGACTTCACCAGAGTGAATGCAGAGGGCTCACCACAAGATGTAAACCATTGGTGAGCCTCAAAAACAGGAAGGCCAGATTAGAGTTTGCCAAACAACATCTAAAAAAGCCTTCACAGTTCTGGAACAGCATCCCATGGACAGATGAGACCGAGATCAACTTGTAGCAGAGTGATGGGAAGAGAAGAGTATGGAGAAGGAAAGGAACTACTCATGATCCAAAGCACACCTCATCAGTGAAGCATGGTGGTGGTAGTGTCATGGCGTGGACATGTATGGCTGCCAATGGAACTGGTTCTCTTGTATTTATTAATGATGTGACTGCTGACAAAAGCAGCAGGATGAATTCTGAAGTGTTTCGGGCAATATTATCTGCTCATATTCAGCCAAATGCTTCAGAACTTATTGGACGGCGCTTCACAGTGCAAATGGACAATGACCCGAAGCATACTGCGAAAGCAACCAAAGAGTTTTTTAAGGGAAAGAAGTGGAATGTTATGCAATGGCCAAGTCAATCACCTGACCTGAATTCGATTGAGCATGCATTTCACTTGCTGAAGATAAAACTGAAGGGAAAATGCCCCAAGAACAAGCAGGAACTGAACATAGTTGCAGTAGAGACCTGGCTGAGCATCACCAGGGATGAAACCCAGCGTCTGGTGATGTCTATGCGTTCCAGACTTCAGGCTGTAATTGACTGCAAAGGATTTGCAACCAAGTATTAAAAAGTGAAAGTTTGATTTATGATTGTTAATCTGTCCCATTACTTTTGGTCCCTTAAAAAGTGTGTGGCACATATACAAACTGTTGTAATTCCTACACCGTTCACCTTATTTGTATGTAAATACCCTCAAATTAAAGCTGAAAGTCTGCAGTTAAAGCACATCTTGTTTGTTTCATTTCAAATCCATTGTGGAGGGGTATAGAGCCAAAAAGATTAGAATTGTGTCGATGTCCTAATATTTATGGACCTGACTGTAGCAGTACAGAGAGGAAATGGGAAGGGAGAAGTAATTACAGAGGAAATTTCCTGGGGAGTAGCTATGGGGAGAGGTGGTTGGATGCATGTCAACAGATACTGAGGAGGACAGATCTGACCAAGCTTGGAGTAAAGGCTGAACAAATGTCAATTTACACTAACCTTGTCTAACTAAAGAGTGCACTATATTGATTCAATCTAACAGAGCTTTTTGTTAATACACAGAGTAATGTTCCAAAAAATAGCTTTTATCATCCTCTAATAGCCAGACAAGAGACACCACCTGAGATACATTATAGGGTGGATTATAATCATCACCACCAGTAGGAGTGCTAGACAATGCCAACTCCACACAGATCTGAATGAGGGGCTGAATTTCCTCAAACAAAAAGCTGCCTTGATTCACCAGAGAATGAGCCAGACAGATATATTCCAGCAATTGTTCCCTAGTCTGCTTTTTCAAGATTTGGCAGCAATATTCCCTGTCTTCTATAAGCAGAGCAAAATACACAACTTCCTCAGACTGCTTCTTGCACCAATTAACAAATGCCAAAACCATCAGCACCCATCAGTGTGCACCGCCAGTCACCCATCAGTGACCTCCACCAGTCACCCATCAGTGACCACCACCAGAGACACGTCACCCATCAGTGACCACCGCCAGTCACCCATCACCCATCAGTGACCACCGCCAGTCACCCATCACCCATCAGTGACCACCACCAGTCACCCATCACCCATCAGTGACCACCGCCAGTCACCCATCAGTGACCATCGCCAATCACCTGTCAGTGACCGTCACACCCATGAGTAAACATCACCTGTAAAAGTCTCACACATGTGGTATCGCCATACTCAGGGGGAGTAGTAGAATGTATTTTGGGGTGTCATTTTTGCTATGTAGCATGTACAATGCATGTGTTGGAAATATCATATAAATGGACAACTTTGTGTAAAAATAAAAGCGTTTTAATTTTTTTCCCACATTTTCCAAAAACTACTGGAAAAAAATGTTTTCAAAAGACTCATTATGCCTCATAGATTATACGTTGGGGTGTTAGCTTTCCAAAATGGGGTCATTTTGGAGGCAGTTCCATTGTCCTGGTGCTCCAGGACCTTCAAAAGTATAATAGGGTGTTGAGAAATGAGATGTGTAATTTATGCTTGTAGAATGCCTGAAAGTGCTAGTTCAATGTTGGGCCTCTGTATGTGGTCAGGCTATGGAAAAGTCTCACACATGTGGTATCGCCATACTCAGGAGGAATAGCAGAATGTATTTTGGGGTGTCGTTTTTGCTATGTACATGCTATGTGTTGGAAATATCTTATAAATGGACAACTTTGTGTAAAACAAAATGCGTTTTCATTTTTTCCCCACATTTCCAAAGACTACTGGAAAAAAATGAACCGTTCAAAAGACTCATTATGCCTCATATATTATACGTTGGGGTGTTTGCTTTCCAAAATGGGGTCATTTTGTGGGCAATTCCATTGTCCTGGTGCTCCAGGGCCTTCAAAAATGTGATAGGTCATCATGACATTAGATGTGTAATTTATGTCCCTAGAATACCTGACGGCGCTCCCTGCATGTTGAGCCTCTGTATGTGGTCAGGCTGTGAAAAAGTCTTGGACATGTGACATCGCCATACTCAGGAGGAGTAGCAGAATGTGTTTTGGGGTGTAATTTGTGGTATGCATATGCTGGGTGTGAGAAATAACCTGTTACAATGACAATTGTGTGAAAAAAAAAAATCTTCATTTTTCAAAGAATTGTGGGAAAAAATTACAGCTTCAAAAAATTCACCATGCCTCTTACTAAATACCTTGGAATGTCTACTTTCCAAAAAGGGGTCATTTGGGGGGTATTTATACTTTCCGGGCTTGTTAGGGTCTCAAGAAATGAGATAGTCGGTCAGTATATCAGGTGTGATCAAGTTTCAATGATTGGCACCATAGCTTGTAGACTCTAACTTACACAAGGACCAAATAATATACACTTATTTGAGTTCTTTTTTTACCAAAGATAGGTAGCAGCATAAATTTTGGCCAAAATTTACAAAGAAAAATTACTAATTTGCAAAATTTTATGACAGAAACAAAGAAAAGGGCATTTTTTCACAAACTTTTCAATCTTTTTTTATTTATAGAAAAAAAACCTAGTGATTAAATACCACTAAAAGAAAGCTCTATTTGTGTGAAAAAAAGGACGCAAATTTCATATGGGTACAGTGTTGCATGACTGAGTAATTGTCATTCAAAGTGTGATAGCACTCAAAGCTGAAAAATGGCCTGGACAGGAAGGGGGTTTTCGTGCCCAGTACTGATGTGGGTAAAGAAAATGACATGCATCCAATACCAAAATAAACAAAAAAGGTGAAATGTAAAAGAAACAAACCCAGTGAATGCCCTAATTAACTATTACAAATAAGGAGACACCGAATACCGGCAGAGAAAGGGGACAAGGGGAACAGAAGTTCAGCAGCAACAGGACGCAGGTCACAGGGGACAGGGCTCCGGGTCAGGTATAGGAACAAGTACCAGAGGCCAGAACAGGCTCAGGCAGGAACACGGCTTGCAGAGCAATACTGAAGCCCTGAACCTTTGTGAAGTGCGGGCTTATATACTCCCATCAGATCATGTCAGGTGCAGCCTGATGATTAGTAAGTCCATCTGCTGGGAGACACCTGCTAGTGGCCACCAGAACTACACCCTCTGGTGCTGAAAGAAAGAAACACTGCCACCTGCAAGTGAGCCAAGTAGTAACACAGTTCCTGATACAGACCTCTTATTTCTGCCATATGAGGAAAGGTAGTTACCTGTTTTTTAAGGTGGGGATACTATGTTTTCTCTTTCTTTAGAGGAGATTCAGGGTCCTCCCATTTCAGGGCAGCTTTTACCACTTTAATGAATGGTGGCACCATAGAAAATTCAAATCCTAAACCTTGCAGATCCTTGGCCGAGGAGGAAGCAGTATTCTCTCCCCCTTCCAAGAAGGTTGGCTGTATTATTGGGCCTGGGGAATCAGCCCGCATATTTTGCTTTCCCCAAAACATCTGTATGTCCCCAATCACATCTGTCACCATACACAAAACATCTGTCACAGTCCCCAAAACATCTGTATGTCCCGTCACATCTGTCACAGTCCCCAAACATCTGTCTGTCCGCCAACACCAAATAAACCCCGATTTGGGTTATTTTTACCAAAGAAATGTAGCAGTATCATTTTTGGTCAAAATTTATGAAGAGAAATTACTTATTTGCAAAATTTTATAACAGAAACGAAGAAAAATGCATTGTTTTTGAAAATTTTCAGTCTTTTTTTAATTTATAGCGCAAAAAATAAAAAACCTAGGGGTGATTAAATACCACCAAAAGAAAGCTCTATTTGTGTGAAAAAATTATAAAAATGTCATATGGGTACAGTGTCGCATGACCGCGCAATTGTCATTCAAACTGCAACAGCGCTGAAAGCTGAAAATTGGTCGGGGAAGGAAGGGGGTTTAAGTGCCCAGTATTGAAGTGGTTAAGAGTGACCAATATATGTGTATAGACAATTCTATGAAAGTGGGTTTGTCTTTAATGATGATAAGCAATGGGTGGACATTTCTTTTATTGGTTTCTATTGGTGTAATGTTATAAATATCGCTTTGTCATATCTTGATAATATATTGTATTTAAGATACTGAACCAGGAAATAAAGAACGAGTGATGTATTATTCTGTGTCCATGTGTTGACTTTGGTCTTCATTGCTCCCACAGAATTCTGTGTGTCTTGGGGTGAGGAAGAGAAGGTGCTGGCACAGGTTAGTTTTGGAGTAATATATAGGGAATAATTCTTAATGATAGAAAGATATTATTTACTTGTTGTAAAGTTAGGTTGTGTAACCTTTCAGTACCTCTATGGATAGAGAGGGCTGAATGGCCTGGCTTACAGTTGGTGCAGGATCCACATTGTGTTCATTTCACCTCTACCCGTGGCTGTCTGAGCTGACCGCAAAATTCTGCCAGGGAGTCGCTAACTACCTTTTTGAGCAGGGTTGACACCCGTTGACTCTCATACTCCTTGATTCTGGCAAGTTGCCTGAAACAGTAGTTGCAAACTAATTTCTCCAGCATAGGGTCAGCTCCACACAACCAACATTTGCCTAGTGGGCGCTGAGCTCTCTGCGGAGAAGCCATGTGCTTTCACTTTTACTATATTTGCGCCCTTTATACTAGGCTCTGCCAGGACTGGAAGAATCACTCTCTGTCCTGGGAAAATCCTGATGATCCAGAGAGCCTCTGGACCTCCTATAGCGGGAGCGGGAGTGGCCGGGGCTGAAATAGACAAAAGAAGGCATGCTTGTCAGGGCATAACGCACCCCCCCCCCGCATCTTCTTACTTACCGATAAGTGGCCCTTACCAGATATTGCAGTGGTCTTGGCGGTAGGCTCATGCTGGTGGAAGAACCGAAATGTGCAAAGGGGACTGCATGGCAACAAAGAAGAAATAATAGAAGAGAAAGGAAAAACACATACAGTATCTCACAAAAGTGAGTACACTCCTCACATTTTTGTAAATATTTTATTCTAACTTTTCAGGTGACAACACTGAAGAAATTACACTATGCTACAATGTAAAGTAGTGAGTGTACAGCTTATATAACAGTGTAAATTTTCTGTCCCCTTAAAATAACTCAACACACAGCCATTAATGTCTAAACCAGTGGAAACAAAAGTGAGTACACCCCTAAGTGAAAATGTCCAAATTGGGGCCAGTTAGCCATTTTCCCTCCCCGGTGTCATGTGACTCATTAGTATTACAAGGTCTCAGGTGTGAATGGAGAGCAGGTGTGTTAAATTTGGTGTTATCACTCTCACTCGCTCGTACTGGTCACTGGAAATTCAACATGGCACCTCATGGCAAAGAACTCTCTGAGGATCTGAAAAAAATAATTGTTGCTCTACATAAAGATGGCCTAGCCTATAAGAAGATTGCCAAGACCCTGCAACTGAGCTGCAGCACGATGGCCAAGACAATACAGGGGTTTAACAGGACAGGTTCCACTCAGAACAGGCCTCGCCATGGTTGCCCAAAGGAGTGGAGTGCACGTGCTCACTGTCATGTCTATTTCCCAAAGAAAACCTCTGGATATATGTGTGCTGCTAGCATTGCTGCAGAAGTTGAAGGGGTGGGGGGTCAGCCTGTCAGTGTTCAGACCATATGCCCCACACTGCATCAAATTGGGCTGTCACCCCAGAAGGAAGCTTCTTCTAAAGATGTTGAACAAGAAAGCCTGCAAACAGTTTGCTGAAGTCAAGCAGACTAAGGACATGGATTACTGTCCTGTGGTCTGATGAGACCAAGATAAACTTATTTGGTTCAGATGGTGTCAAGCGTGTGTGGCAGCAACCAGGTGAGGAGTACAAAGACAAGTGTGTCTTGCCTACAGTCAAGCATGGTGGTGGGAGTGTCATGGTCTGGGGCTACATGAGTGCTGCTGGCACGGGGGAGCTAAAGTTCATTGAGGTAAACATGAATTCCAACATGTACTGTGACTTACTAAAGCAGAGAATGATCCCCTCCCTTTAGAGACTGGGCCGCAGGCCAATATTCCAAAATGATAATGACCCCAAACCTCCAAGACAACCACTGCCTTGCTAAAGAAGTTGAGGGTAAAGGTGATGGACTGGCCAAGCATGTCTCCAGACCTAAACCCTATTGAGCATCTGTGGGGCATTCTCAGATGGAAGGTGGAGGAGCACAAGGTCTCTAACATCCACCATCTCTGTGATATCGTCATGGAGGAGTGGAAGAGGAATCCAGTGGCAACCTGTGAAGCTCTGGTGAACTCCATGCCCAAGAGCAGAGCCGGTACTAGGCAGGGGCCGAACGGGCGGCCACCCCGGGCACTACCATTTTGTGGAGGGGGGGGGGGCGCAGTGCAGGTGAAGTCAGTGAAAAAAGCACTATACCACCGGCCACCGCTGCCCCTGCCTGTACAATAAAACATCTGTGTTTAAAGCAGTGATTGTGTGCCATGCGTGCTCCTGCACTCAGCACAATGATCCATTCTGTCATCACTCCCCCCACAGAGGAGTAGTCTGGCCCCAGCGGCACCGTGACGTCATGGAGGTGCGCAGCAGTGAGAACCTTTACCAGAGAGTGATGAAGAAGGAACCTGGCCAGGAGGACCGCCGCCATTTCACTCCCTCCACCTGCTGCAACTTGTAAGTGAAACAAACACGCACCGATGCCATTGCCATGTATTTATTACTTACAGCCTCAGCCAGGCTTACTTTCCATGTTAAAGTGGAACTCCATGGGGGAGGGGGGTGCAATGTGCATATTTGCACATTATGGCAAACACACCTCTGGTATACTTTTCTCCAGCAATGCGAAGTCCGAGTTTCCCACCTCCACTGTATTGCCATGGCTGCTGGTACCACATCATCTTGGCATCTTACAGATAAAAGTGTACATATGAATGGACTGTACACTGGGCTGTGCATGCATAGCAGTCAGTATATAGATAATAACTTGCTAGCAGAGAGGTAAAAGAGTTTTTACTGTGGCAAAGGCAGTAAGAGGCTAAGTTGCAAATTGGTGGTTAACAAGTTTAGTTCTGCTTTAATGAATGTTGATTAGTCACAGAAAATTGATTATGGAAAGTCACAGCTCCTTTTAAAAATGTGGTTAATTTGAATGCATGATAACACGTGCTGGTGCTGATTGTCTATGAATTAATAAGAACAAGTAATGGCAATGGTGTGTAGAGCAGCAAAATAATGGCTAATGAACTCATTTCTGTGTTTGAATGCGATGTACTTACTATACACTATTGTTCTTTGAGTCTAGGTTGACACATATGTGGTGGGGGAAACGCAGAGATTTCTGTGTGTTCCCAGCACTGCATTGCAAACGCAAAATTCTAAATGCATTGAAAACAGGGTGTGGTTTGCCTGCACCAGATAACATGGTACAAAATGACCATGCGATCCGGTGCAGCTCCAAAAATATGGCATGGCATTTTCTTAAATTGGCTTTCCTTCTATAAGAAAAATTGTGCTTAAAAAATTATAAAAGGTTGACATAGCTGAACCCTTTTACTGAAATTGCTAGATGTCTGCCTGTCATTTTCAGAGGAGGTCCCACACTTCTCAAAGTGGTCATGACGAGAGAAGTATGGGAGCTGTCATTGTACACCTCCTTCTGAAAATGTTAGATGCCTGGCTATGTCTGACTTCTGTATGTTTCAGTAACATTCCAGGAGCAGGCATGCTTTAATTGAGTGTCAGCAAAGTTTTGGAACTACTTATCCCTATACTTGTTCTGGGTTAGCGATTGAGGGTGAGTTTATACATGCTGTGGCTGTGGCTCGCAGCAGGGGGTCCGGTGCGTCTTTTTTTCACCAATTCAGGTGCACATTAGGTCCAAATATTTGCCTGAATTAGCACCCGAATCGGAATCAAAGGCACACATGACCCTTTCCAAATGCAGTCTATGCCCTTCCTGGAGCTGTATGAACCGACCATCCAATTAATATATATGCAAACCCAGCCTTAGCCCCCGTTTACACTGGTGTGACTTGTCATGCGATATGACAGGTCCAAATCGCATGACAAGTCACACCCTATTGTCGGCAACAGAACTGTTCAAATTGGTGCAACTCCCACTTTGCAGTGCCGCACTGATTTGACAAAAGGTTTCCGCACTATTTTTTGCGATTTTAGGTGTGACTTTCATAGATATCTGTGCATGAATTTGCACAGATTTCAGCCAAATCACACCTGAAATCGCACTGACAATGTTGCTTTGAAATTGTGCAACTTTAGGTGAAGTCGCACACTTTCTAAGTCAGATTCAGTGTGAACAGGGGCTTAGACACCATTAGACCTTGTTTACACTTTCGATTGAGGCCCAGTAATTATATAATAACTACATGTTAGAGCATGGTATTATACTGTACAATGCATTGTGGCATCATTTGTTTGTGAATGATGTACCAGCACTCCTAACCAGCACAGCACATGTGTGTTTTAAGCCTCGTACACACGATGGGACGATCGTACGACCGAACGCCTAAAATCATATGTTGGCTGTTGTATCTCCCGTACTGACGTGCACTCAACGATTGTACAAGCAACGTGCGACCAAGCAGAACGTAATGACGTGAAACGAGCGTATTAAGAGGAAGTGCTGTTATCGTGTGCCACCCTTGGGCTCCTTCATCTAATTTCGTGTTAGTTGAAGTTTGTTGTTTGTTGATTCGCAACTTTCAGATCGTTCTTCAGATTGTTCCTGGCCATTCGTTTGTCAACTATGTTCAGTTCTAGAGATAGAAATCTCGCTATTGTTGGCCTAGGAGTCCTGGCTTGGACCTAAAACCAACGTAGGAGAAGGAGGGAGAGGAGTTGTTGGACCATAAATTGGTTACTTAACCGTGATCAATTTGGTCATATGGCTTTAGTCAGGGAGCTCCAGGAGAATAATCCTGATGATTTCAGGAATTATCTTCGGATGACGGACCCCAGCTTTAACCACCTCTTGGCATTGGTGTCCCCCTATATCCAGAAAGAGGACACATGCATGCGCCTTGCTATCACCCCTGAGCAAAGGCTCATTGCCACCTTACACTACCTGGCGACGGGAAGAAGCCTCCAGGACCTCAAGTTCACTACAGGCATCTCCCCCCAGGCTCTTGGAGTCATTATTCCGGAGACATGCTCAGCCATCATTCAGGTGCTGCAGAAGGACTATATTAAGGTATGTTTCATGTTAATACCACATTTTATGTGTTTCTGTTTGATAATATAGTATTTGCCCTTTTGCCAATACCTAATTAGCAACATTACAATATGCTGTGAATGTCTTCTTTGGCCTCATGCATGCTCTAAGCTTTTTTCACCTCCTTTTTTTCCTCTACACGCCTCTCCAGCATGTTGTCCAGTGTCCATACACACTCAGAGGGCCGCCATCAGGGGGTACAGGCAATACTGTTGTAAGGCTCCCCAGTGTCTCAAGGGGCCCTTACAACAAAGACTTTATCAGTGTTTAACATTGGAGTCTATGGGAGGGGGGCATCCAGTTTGGGAGACCATTCTCCTGAACGCTAGGCGAGAAAAATAACAAACTTTGCCCACAAGGAGAGGACCCCCCTGGACCACAACTGTTTCAAGTTTGGGACCTGCAGCACCTATGCTTTGGCACGAGGTCTTATTGCAAGCATTGAGTGAGGCTGTGTTGCCTGTGCACTGGTTTTTGAAGCCCTTGGATTTCACACTAGCATGCATTGCACACTTCACTGGGTCATGCTTGGCAGGCTACATCTCGTAACTGTGACAGGGTGTATTGTTCCTACTGGGGCTGCAACATGTGTACACCCCTGGCCAGTGGGCAGATGTGGTGGAATGGCCCAGTGTGAAGGCCCTGGGTAAGGTTGGTGGTCAGAAGGGAGGGGGAAGGTCTAAAGCTGTGTAAGGGGCTCCCAATCTGATGATGATATCTGATGGCTGCCCTGCCCACTCAGCCTGGTAATGCCACAATTATTTATGTCAGATGCAGTTTAGGCGCCCCCCCTCCCCCTAAAACACACACTTTTGCAACATTATTTTTGGCTTTCCAAACAAGCAGAGTGCTTGAGGTGTTCTTATTATGTGAAACCTAATCCCCATGCTCCAAAAAAGTTACAACATCATTTAAAACTACTGTATCTCCAGAAATGTAATCTCCTATACACACTCCATCTTTTGCGGGTGACATTTCCCTACTAATTCCCCAAAATATGTAGTGCAAGGGCCTGCTTGATTTGCTACTAATTTGACCTCATGTGATCTCTTTTGTTTGAATATTGTTAGAAAAGTGTAATTAGCAAAGTATATTTTCTGTAGGTTGTGCTTCTCCCACGTCTTACATCTCGACTGTGCTGGAAATGGAAGTGTAACCTTATGTTGCCCTTGCATGTTGAAGAACATTTTTATGTTTGTTGGCAAAGTATAATTGTTTTTTTTTTTTATCCACAGTTTCCTTCCAATCCCCAGCAGTGGCAGGAAGTTGCTGCTCAGTTTATGCAGCAATGGGATTTTCCCAACTGCGGGGGTGCCATTGATGGAAAGCATGTTCGGATTGTCCCACCACCCAACTCTGACTCCTATTATTTCAATTACAAGGGCTTTTGCAGCATTGTGATGCTTGCCAGTGTCTGCAAACTATGAGTTCTTGTACCTGGATGTGGGGAAGAATGGCCGCAACTCCGATGGAGGAGTCATCATGCAGATGGAGTTTTATAGGCGGCTTCAGAATGGCACCTTGAACTTGCCACCTGCAGTCCAAAATGTGGAGGGTCTGAACTTTGTGTTTGTTGCAGATGAGGCGTTTGGGCTTGGTGAACATGTTATGAAACCATTTCCTCAATGAAACCTGACCCCTGACCAGAGGATTTTCAATTATAGACTTTTGCGTGCTAAAAGGGTGGTGGAAAATGCCTTTGGAATTTTGGCCAACAGGTTCCATCTCTTTTTGACGCCAATCAACCTGGCCTTATATAAGCTGAATCATGTGGTACTGTGCTGCAGCATCCTGCATCATTTTTTACGCAGGAATGCCACCAATTATCTACCAACTGTGCCCACTGACGTTGATGCAGCCCTGCCAGGCCCAAGTACATCCACTGAAGGTCGTCCATCGTTGGATGCAATGGCAGACGTGCTACCTTAGCCACCCAGTATGCAAGGGATTTGCGTAACAAATATATGCAATATTTTGTGGGGAGAGGGGCTGTGTCCTGGCAAAACATGATTCCTGATCTTTAATGTTTTATTACCCTTATAAATGAATCCTTTAGTTTAACTACTCTTGTCTGTGGTTTTTCGATGTGTAAAAGAGATGTTCTATATGTGCTTTATTTTGCACTTGCTCCAAGAGGGAAATCTAACCTTAATTTCTCCATGAGATCACAATATCATCTTCAGCAAAGTATTTTTGGTGCAGGGGTTGTGCTACATATACACGAACACAAACACACAATGTTTTTGGTGTTCATGCATTCCATGCATGAAGAACAAAAACATGATGCTTTAACAACCGGTTTAAATGTTTCTAGATGAACTACACCTGTGTTGACCACATAGAAGAGCACATTTGCTCTGTAAAGACCTAAACTTTATGGAACTCACAGGCATACATAAAGTAAAGAAGAAGCCACACACTGTTAGTATCAAACTTTTATATTGCTTGAACATTCTGAGGTGCTTTGCAACATGTAAAAAACAGATGTCAAACATATAAAGCTGGTAGGTCACAAACGAAAGCGTGTAAACCTGTACTCCATCTCATCAGGGGTTGTCGAGTGTTTGGAGGAAGGCAGACCCCCCCTTCCTCCAAACTGGAGTTTCTTGGAGAAAGGGGTGTTGCATCTGAGAAATGTGTGAGTTGATCCCATCAGGGGTTCTGAGCCGACCCATTTTGGGGGTGGCCACCTTTATCCAAACTCCACTAGCTTGGATAAAGGGGGGCAACCCCGAAACGCATCAGCTTCGAACCCGTGATGGGATCAACTCACACATTTTGCAGATGCAACACCCCTTTCTCCAAGAAACTCCAGTTTGGTGGAAGGGGGTCTGCCCACCCAGAAAGATGACACTTGACAAACCCCTGATGAGATAGAGTACATGTATTCACGCTTTTTCATGAGGCCGTTTCAAACGGGCAACAGGCCCTAAAATGGGGTCCACAAAAACCAGCCCAATTGCAAGAAGAATTAAAATTTAGCAAGCATGTCCCCAACATCCGTCAGTCGCCGTTGGAAGTCCTGCGCTGCCCTCTGGAGTTCCTGCACTGCCCTTTGGATGACCTGGAGCTCCCCATAGCACCACTGAATTTCCCTCCTCAGTCTTCCAATGGTGCATTGTGGAAGCTCATGACCTGTTAAGTAGAGGAAATGCATAAGGGCAATGATGGTCAAGCGGCTGAGGGCCAACATAGTGATTTGTGTTATTTTGCTAGTTTTTTAAGTGATATCTTGACATTGATTGGTATTGTATGCCCGCGCTGTGATTGGATGGAGGCGCAGACCTGGAAGAAGGATGTCGCCGGTCACAGCGGGGTGCTTAGACCGCTCCAACAGCTTTCTTCCAAGGTAAATATTTCATAAACAGCTATTAAGTGCTGCATAATAGCTGATTATGCCTTGGATGGGCCTATTTTTTTGGGGGTTGGTTAGGGGGGAGGGGGGCACTTTCCAACCACTTTAAAGGCAACAATAATAAAGGCCATGGCCATACTTTAGAACAAAGTAAAAAAGGTGTGTTGGTTATTGCTGTCCCATGTACCTATAGACACGTCAATACACAAGAAGCAATATTAGAACAGTACTTACAAGGGCAAACGACAGGCTCACTCACGGCTTGTTCCCTTGGGGACTCAGGATGTTGGGGCAGCTCAAGTGAATCCGGTTCTTCTAAAGAAAATATCAAATGCATTCATTGAGCATCCCAAAGTCACTACAGGTTCAACACATACATTGTAGGATATTTTTCAAGTGTACCAACCTTGCAATAGGGCTGGGCTGGGTGCATCTGGTGGACTTCTTGCACCGGCTTGGGGGGCCTCTGTAGGGTTTTCTACAAAAAAACAACAACAAACGGACGATGATGCCATTTGCCACGGCCAAAATACTTGACAAGTGGCAACATTCGTCAACTCCTACAGCTGCTCCCCCCCTCACTTCTATCGGATGTGGGCTGTCTGCTATCCATCATATGCATTTGCGTGCCTTCCAGCACTGGGGGCTATCCTCTCACCATGTCTGCACTAGCAAGGCTGGATTAATGGGCACTGATGAATCAGTCAGCAGCCAGTAAAGTGATACTTATCCTTTAATTTAGGCCTGAAACCCCGCCCTTTTGTCCACCTAGCAGCACCCCTGTCTGTGGCACAATTTGTATAGTTGTCATTTAGCACTTACCTTCTGGGCATGAAGGTGGGCTTGATTCCACCTCTGCTGACGGGCCAGGGGTGGGAGCATCCGTTGGTCCCTTCGGGGGGTGGGTTCTTTGTTTTTTGAGTTTCCCTGTTGCAAAATACAAAAAGAACATAAATGCAAAAGCTAAAGGAATGTCTGAAAACAGTCTAAAATGGTATTCTTCATATATGCTTGATTTGGGAATTTAATTTGGGAACCCCAAGGCATACAAAGAGTTCAAAAATTCACACATAATTCTCTCTAGCTACTTTGACCAAGAACAGATCCAGACCCCGAATGTACACATCTACATATTGGTTACCAAGAAATATTGCTTACTTTTTTCAAGGATTCAATGGATCGGGCGCAGCTGGTCTGGCTCCCGATGTTTCAGATCGGACCAGCGCTTGCGGAGCTGATCCTTGGCCCGCTGGACCCCATATTTTTGAGAGAGCCATTCAATGACCCTGTCTAGGTTATAATCCTTATGGCTGTTCGGCCTCAAATACTCCCCCCTCATACAGTCATAATCCCTGGCCTCCATGATTCCCACCATGTCGACCATTTCTGCCCTGGTCATGGGGGTGGCCCTAATTTTGTGGTGTCTGCTAGACTGGCTCCTCTGCAAATCCGCCATGGTTTTTGCACAATCGATCGTAGCTCGTTCATATTAGATCGTTCGTTCCGTGGAGTCTGTGGTATGTGTCACGCCCCAGCGTCACGACGCACCTGAGAGCAGTACACATGCGCAGTGTATAAAAGACGAACACTCAAGGAAACGGCCGTAGGTAGGAACGTTATGTGAGAAAGAACGTGCGAGAAACTGCTCACTGTGCAAACGAAGGTTGTGACATAGGTGGGTAGAAGCCTATACTGTTATGCTTGGATTGGATTGGGAAGAATGGCTTATACTGCTTGGCTTGGGGCCTAGATTTGGTGGAGCTTTTAGGGGTATGCAGGGTGAAGTTGCATGATGCTTTGTCTTGTGTCTTGCAGGCATAATGAGGGACAGTTTTTTCTCCCAAGACTTCCTGCCCCAGTTCATTGACATGTACAGGCAACTCCCCCGTCTGGGGAATGTCCACACAAAGGACTATTTCAATCGGGCCCGAAGGCTGGCAGCTGTACAGCAATTGGTGGAGCTGTGCAAGCTTATCAATCCTGATGCTACAGTAAAATACATAAGGACCAAAATTGCGAACATCAGGACGACCTATGGGAGGGAGGTGAAAAAATTCCAAGACTCCCAAAGGTCCGGAGCTGCAGCATCTGCTGACTATGTACCGAAGCTGTGGTTCTTTGACAGCCTGTAGTTTTTAAAACATCCCTCTGAGGCTAGGCCATCCCTTTCCACCCTTCCCTCTACTTCTGCTGAAGCCATCACTCCTAGACCTGAGGATGAAGATGAGAAGGCCGTCTTGACCCAGGTATACTGTTGGTGAACATATTGTAAAGATAAAATACAATGATAAGAACTAAACATTATTGCCCAAACATTTGAGTCTTAACACATTTGTTTCTATTTCCAAACCCAGTTGTGGCCTAAAGTAATTTTAAGGATAAATCAAAATTCTGGTGCCAGAATGCTAGTGTTTGTTATTTCTAATTATTCAATAAGCAACAGTCATGAAATGTAAATTTGTTTGGATTCATCACCCACACAAACAAACATATTCTAATAATGTCATTTTTTATACACAGGAAAGTGTCACCGAGACGGTGACTGAGGAGGAGGCAGCTGGCTCTTCCCAACTTTGCCAAGCGCAAATTCCTCCACTTTAGCTTGGTAGGAAAAGGTAGCGGAAAACGCATCACATGGATGAATCAGCTTCTACCTTTTTCCAGCAGGCCACACAAATCCTGCAGAGGGACCTGGACCAAGAGGATTCATTTGCTGCCTACACAGCAGCGAAACTTAAAAAAATTGCTCCATACCAACAAAACAGGGCTGAGGAGCTGCCATGCTCACCCACCCAGCCGTGCTCACCCACCCAGCCATGCTCACCCAGCCATCCATCTGTGCTCACCCACCCAGCCCTGCTCACCTATCCATCCATCCATGCTCACCCAGCTGTGCTCACCCATCCATCCATACATGCTCACCCATCCATCCATGCTCACCCATCCATCCATCCATGCTCACCCACCCAGCCGTGCTCACCCAGCCATCCATCCATGCTCACCCACCCAGCCGTGCTCACCCAGCCATCCATCCATGCTCACCCAGCCATCCATCAGTGCTCACCCACCCACCCAGCCATGCTCACCCATCCATGCTCACCCATCCATCCATCCATGCTCACCCAGCCATCCATCCATGCTCACCCAGCCATGATCACCCATCCGGGCTCACCCACCCATCCGTGGCTCATCCATCCCAATCCATGGCTCATTTGTGCCTCATTCATGCTCATCCATACCACATCAGTTCTCATCCATGACACATCCATGCCACTACAGTGCCCATCCGTGCCACTACACTGCCCATTCATGCCACTACAGTGCCCATCCGTGCCACTACACTGCTCATCCATGCCACTACCCTGCCCATCTGTGCCACTACAGTGCCTATCCATGCCACCACAGTGCCTCACAATAGTGTAAAAGGTAGTCAAATTAGATTCGAAATGTATGCCCCTAGAACACCTGACGGTGCTACCTGCATGTTTGGCCTCTGTATGTGGTCAGGCTGTGTAAAAGTGTCACACGTGGTATCGCCATACTCGGGAGGAGTAGCAAAATATATTTTGGGGTGTCATTTTTGTTATGTACATGCTGTGTGTTAGAAATATTGTATAAATGGACAACTTTGTGTAAAAAAAAAAAGTGTTTTCATTTTCTTTCCACATTTTCCAAAAACTTGGCTGTGTAAATGACTCACACATGTGGTATTGCCATACTCAGGAGGAGTAGTAGAATGTATTTTGGGGTGTAATTTGTGGTATGCATATGCTGGGTGTGAGAAATAACCCGTTAACATATGACAATTTTGGGGGGAAAAAAATAAAATAAATCTTCATTTTGCAAAGAATTGTGGGAAAAAATAACAACTTCAAAAAATTCACCATAACCCTTACTAAATGCATTGGAATGTCTACTTTCCAAGAAGGGGTAATTTGGGGGGTATTTGTACTTTCCTGGTTTGTTAGGGTCTCAGGAAATGAGATAGGCCATCAGTACATCAGGTGTCATCAATATTCAGTGATTGGCAGCATAGCTCGTAGACTCTATAACTTACACAAGGACCAAACAATATACACAAATTTGTTTTTTTTTAGCAAAGATATGTAGCAGTATAAATTTTGGCCAAAATTTATGAAGAAAAATTACTAATTGTCAAAATTTTATAACAGAAACGAAGAAAAATTCTTTTTTTTACAAAATTTTCAGTCTTTTTTTAATTATAGCGCAAAAAATAAAAAACCCAGCTGTGATTAAATACCACCAAGAGAAAGCTCTATTTCTGTGGCAAAAAAGGACGTAAATTTCATATGGGTACAGTGTTGCATGACTGAGTAATTGTCATTCAAAATGTGAGAGCACTGAAAGCTGAAAATTGGTCTGGTTGTTAAGGGGTTTAAGTGCCCAGTGGTCAAGTGGTTAACACATTTTGCTGTGAAGAAACAGTTTTTTTTCTGTTATATTTTCTTTGCATAAAAATTGCTTTGCTAATTTATTTTCTGTTCTTTATGCTTTCAAAATGAAGAATAATTCAAATAACAATACTTGCCTAAGTTTATTGAAGAAAATGACAGGTTTGAAGTAGGCAGTTACATTAAAAAGAAAAGTTAGAGCAAATAGCAAGGGACCACAAACAAGTTCAATTAAAGGAATTATTATATTTCAGAGATTATGATATTGGGGAGTTGTTAAATAGAATAAAAGAGATTAAAAATAATGCAAATTCTATTAACCACATCAGTACCGGGCACGAAAACCCCCTTCCTGTCCAGGCCATTTTTAAGCTTTCAGCGCTATCACACTTTGAACGACAATTACTCAGTCATGCAACATTGTACCCATATGAAATTTGCGTCCTTTTTTTCACACAAATAGAGCTTTCTTTTGGTGGTATTTAATCACTAAGGTTTTTTTTATTTTTTGTGCTATAAATAAAAAAAGATTGAAAATTTTTTGAAAAAATGCCTTTTTCTTTGTTTCTGTCATAAAATTTTGCAAATTAGTAATTTTTCTTTGTAAATTTTGGCCAAAATGTATACTGCTACCTATCTTTGGTAAAAATAACCCAAATAAGTGTATATTATTTGGTCCTTGTGAAAGTTATAGAGTCCACAAGCTATGGTGCCAATCATTGAAAATTGATCACACCTGATCACACCTGATATACTGACGGCCTATCTAATTTCTTGAGACCCTAACAAGCCAGGAAAGTACAAATACCCCCCCAAATGACCCCTTTTTGGAAAGTAGACATTCCAAGGTATTTAGTAAGAGGCATGGTGAATTTTTTGAAGTTGTAATTTTTTCCCACAATTCTTTGCAAAATGAAGATTTTTTTTTCTTTTCTTTTTTTTCCCACAAAATTGTCATTGTAACAGGTTATTTCTCACATCCAGCATATGCATACCACAAATTACACCCCAAAACACATTCTGCTACTCCTCCTGAGTATGGAGATACCACATGTCTGAGACTTTTTCACAGCCTGGCCACATGCAGAGGCATAAACATGCAGGGAGGGCCGTCAGGTATTCTAGGGACATAAATTACACATCTAATGTCATGACGACCTATCACATTTTTTAAGGCCCTGGAGCACCAGGACAATGGAATTGCCCACAAAATTACCCCATTCTGGAAAGCAAACACCCCAACTAATAATCTATGAGCCATAATGAGTCTTCTGAACGGTTCATTTTTTCCAGTAGTTTTTGGAAAATGTGGGAAAAAAATGAAGACGTATTTTTTTTTTACACAAAGTTGACCATTTATAAGATATTTCCAACACATAGCATGTACATAGCAAAAACGACAACCCAAAATACATTCTGCTATTCCTCCTGAGTATGGCGATACCACATGTGTGAGACTTTTACATAGCCTGACCACATACAGAGGCCCAACATTGAACTAGTACCTTCAGGCGTTCTACAAGCATAAATTACACATCTCATTTCTCAACTACCTATTACACTTTTGAAGTTCCTGGAGCACCAGGACAATGGAATTGCCCACAAAATGACCCCATTTTGGAAAGAAAACACCCCAACGTATAATCTATGAGGCATAATGAGTCTTTTGAACATGTCATGTTTTTCCAGTAGTTTTTGGAAAATGTGGGAAAAAAATGAAAACGCTTTTTTTTTTACACAAAGTTATCCATTTATATGATATTTCCAACACATAGCATGTACACAGCAAAAATTACACCCCAAAATAAATTCTACTACTCCACACGAGTAAGGCGATACCACATGTGCAAGACTTTTACACAGTCTGGCCACATACAGAGGCCTAACATTGAACTAGCACCTTCAGGTGTTCTACGAGTACAAATACAAATTACGCATCTCATTTCTCAACCACCTACCTATTACACTTTTGCAGGTCCTGGAGCACCAGGACAATGGAATTGCCCACAAAATGACCCCATTTTGGAAAGCAAACAACCCAATGTATAATCTATGGGGCATAATGAGTCGTTTGAACATGTCATTTTTTTCCAGTAGTTTTTGGAAAATTTGGGAAAAAATGAAAAACGCTTTTATTTTTACACAAAGTTGTCCATTTATAAGATATTTCCAACACATAGCATGTACATAGAAAAAATTACCCCCCAAAATACATTCTACTACTCCCCCCGTGTATGGCGATGCCAAATGTGTGAGACTTTTACAGGTGACGTTTACTCATGGGTGTGACGGTCACTGACAGGTGACTGGCGATTGTCACCGATGGGTGACTGGCGGTGGTCACTGATGGGTGACTGGCGGTGGTCACTGATGGGTGACGGGTGTCTGGCGGTAGTCACTGATGGGTGACGGGTGTCTGGTGGTAGTCACTGATGGGTGACGGATGCCTTGCGGTGGTCACTGATGGGTGACGGGTGTCTGGCGGTAGTCACTGATGGGTGACGGGTGTCTGGTGGTAGTCACTGATGGGTGATGGGTGTCTGGCAGTAGTCACTGATGGGTGACGGGTGACTGGCTGTGGTCACTAATAGGTGATTTGTGACTGGCGGTGGTCCCTGATGGGTGACGGCTGTCTGGTGGTGGTCACTGATGGGTGACTGGTGGTGGTCACTGATGGGTGACAGGTGATGGTGGTGGTCACTGACGGGTGATTGGTGGTGGTCACTGATGGGTGCCGGGTGTCTGGTGGTGGTCACTGATGGGTGATGGGTGTCTGGTGGTCACTGATGGGTGACAGGTGAAGGTCACTGATGGGTGACGGGTGAGTGGCGGTGGTCCCTGATGGGTGACAGCTGTCTGGTGGTGGTCACTGATGGGTGACTGGTGGTGGTCACTGATGGGTGCCGGGTGTCTGGTGGTGGTCACTGATGGGTGACGGGTGAAGGTCACTGATGGGTGACGGTGATGGGTGACTGGCGGTGGTCACTGATAAGTGATGGGTGCCGGGTGTCTGTTGGTGGTCACTGATAGGTGATGGGTGTCTGGTGGAGGTCACTGCTGGGTGACAGGTGACTGGTGGTGGTCACTGATGGGTGCCGCTTGTCTGGCGGTGGTCACTGATGAGTGACGGGTGCCTGGCGGTGGTCGCTGATGGGTGACTGGTGTCTGGCTGTGATCACTAATGTGTGACGGGTGACTGGCGGTGGTCACAGATGTGTGACGGGTGACAGGTGACTGGCGGTGGTCACTGATGAGTGACGGGTGACTGGCGGTGGTTTCTGATGGGTGATGGATGACTGGCCCGTCACTTATGGGTGACGGGTGACTGGCGGTGGTCACTTATTGGTGACGGGGGACTGGCGGTGGTCACTGATGGGTGACGGGTGACTGGCGGTGTTCACTGATGGGTGACGGGTGACTGGCGGTGGTCACTGATGGGTGACTGGCGATGGTTACTGATGGGTGACTGGTCATGGTCACTTATGGGTGATGGGTGACTGGCGGTGGTCACTGATGGGTGAGGGGTGACAGGCCACGGGGGACTGGCGGTGGTTACTGATGGGTGATGGCCATGGTCAGTGATGAGTGACAGGCGACAGGCTACGTTAGTGTTGGGTGACAGGCCACTGATGTGCCGGTTGACACACCATGGTAACTGATGGGTGATGGGTGACGCCACGGTCACTGATGGGTGTTTGGTGACAAGCCACGGTCGCTGATGGGTGACGGGTGACATTCCGAGGTCACTGACGGGTGACACGCCACGGTCAGTGACGGGTGACACGCCATGGTCAGTGACGGGTGACACGCCACGGTCAGTGATGGGTGACACGCCACGGTCAGTGATGGGTGATGGGTAACAAGCCACGGTCACTGATGGGTGACGGGTGACACGCCACGGTCACTGATGGGTGTTGGGTGACAAGCCACGGTTGCTGATGGGTGACGGGTGACATTCCACGGTCACTGACGGGTGACACGCCATGGTCAGTGATGGGTGACACGCCACGGTCAGTGATGGGTGACAGGTGACACGCCACGGTCAGTGATGGGTGACGGGTGACATGCCACGGTCAGTGACGGGTGACAGGCCACGGTCACTGATGGGTGATGGGTGACACGCCACGGTCAATGACGGGTGACAGGCCACGGTCACTGATAGGTGACGGGTGACGCGCCACAGTCAATGACGGGTGACGGGTGACAGGCCACGGTCAGTGACGGGGGACAGGTACACTTTATGATGACAGGTGCACTTTATTATGACAGGTGCACATGTGTCAGCGTGATTTTACTATGCAGATCAGTAACTCACTGATCCCAGCTCTTCTCTCCTCACATTAGACACTGTTACCGCTCTGTTTACATTGCATGTGATCGGCTGTGAAGTAGATCACAGCCGATCACAAGGTATCAGCCGCCGGCTGGCGGCTGATACCTGTGTCGGTGACAGGCAGTGTTCCCTAGGAACATGCCGCCACCGACACGCACACGCAGCGCGCTCCCGATGCACAGTGCGAATCGGGGAAGTGCCATTTGTGATCAGCCGTGACTTTGTCATGGCCGATCACATGGTAAACAGCCATGCCCAATGGCTGTTCACCCCCGTCGGTGACGCGGCGTGTCCTGGGGACACGCCGACACCGACAGAGCCCGGCTTAAAGGTGCGACGTCATATGACGTCCACCCGGAACGAGAGCCGCTCCTCTCCGAGCAAGCGGTTAATAACACTACAGAACAGCTGTCTTTCATTACATTCGTAACATGTGTATCATTAGCAATGCATCTTCATTATTATCCCATTGAAAAAGATGCTAATGTGCGCAGCATTTTGCTATTTTAATTCAATTGCCAATAGAGGTTCGAATATGCATTGTGAAATAGAAATGTAGGTTTTTACGAATGGACACTTCTGGCCGTTCCTGACTTGAAGCATGTGTGTTTTTGCAGGTACAACTTGTTGGACCAACCTCTCTGTACACATGATACAACGGTCGTATGACCGCTTGTCGTACTACCAAAGTTTTCTAGTCTGTTCATACAACTTATGTAGTACGACCGTCGTACGTCGGCTGTTCTAATCGTGTGTACTAATGATCGATTTCGCATACAACGGTCGTTCGTACGACCAGTTGTATACGACCGTCGAACCGTGTGTACGAGGCTTTACTCTGTGTTACTGCAACACATGTTATTATATTGTATTTTAGTACTATTCATTTTTAATTTCACCCAAATACACCTAGCAAGCACAGCACATGTGTGTGTTATCATTTCACAATGTGCATTGTGACAGGTTGCCTTATTGCCGCATTTACAATAAAACGTGTGTTTGGTGTATTGACATCCTAAATGATTGTATTTCAATGCATTTTAACCACTTCAGCCCCGGAAGGATTTCCAGCTTTAGGACCGGAGCCCTTTTTGCGATTCGGCGCTGCGTCGCTTTAACTGACAATTGCGCGGTCGTGTGACGTTGTACCCAAACGAAATTTGCGTCCTTTTTTTCCCACAAATAGAGCTTTCTTTTGGTGGTATTTGATCACCGCTGCGTCCTTTCTGATCGCCGCTATAAACAAAAGAAGAGCGACAATTTTGCAAAAAAACCCAAATTTCTTACTTTTTCCTAAAATACAAATCCAAAAAAAAAATATAAAAAAACATTTTTTTTCACCGTTTTTGGCCGATTTATATTCTTCCTCATATTTGCGATAAAAAAATCGCAATCGGCGTTTATTGATTGGTTTGCGCAAAAGTGGTCGCGTTTACAGATGATGAGAATTCATTTTTGGGGTTTTTAATTTTTTTTTATTTTTTACTAAAAATGGCTGCGATCTGCGATTTTTGCGGTACTGCGATATTTCAGCGGACATGTCGGACCATTTTGACACTTTTTTGGGACCATTGGCATTTATACAGCGATCAGTGCTATAAAAATGCACTGATTACTGTGTAAATGCCATTGGCAGTGAAGGGGTTAACCTGCAGGGGGCGCGCTAAGGGTTAACTATGTTCCCTGGGCGTGTTCTTACTGTATGGGGGACTGCCTAGCTGGGGAAGGGAAGTGGTCACAGCCTTCACGTAAAGGAAGGCTGTGATCACAGCCCTTCCCCCTCACACAGAGCGGAGGTCCGTGTTTACATACACGGACCTCCGCTCACTCGCTCCGGGGGGGCCATCGCGGGTAGCCGGCGGCAATCGAAGCCGCCGCACCCGCTCCCTGGCCCCCCCTGGACACAGTGAGCGCGCGGGCGCACCTCCGGCGGCGCGCGCACGCTCACTAAACTCGTTCCCGCAGCCGCCGTCGTATGACGGCGATTTGCGGGAACGAACCACTTTGCCGCCGTCAGATGCCGATCGGCAAGTGGTTAAAATCTGTTTTCATCGCAGCGGAACAGATATCAGTGGACATGTCACCGCTGACATCTGTAACTCCATAGAGGACAATGGAGCGTACGTTCAGGTCCGTCTGAATAACTGACAGGTGAACCTGAATGGTCCGCATGTGTGAAAGGACCTTCAGAGGAGGTGGCAGGAGTCTGAACTGTTCCTGGGCTTTATTGTTTACCAGTAATTAGGTGAAGCACATGTGTGTTTGCATTTTAGAAGTACACTACTAAGAGGTGGAAATTTGGTTTCTTGGTTGTTCCTGGGAGTTGTTGCAGAGCTGATTGTATATGCCAAAATGGTCTACATATAAGGGACTGTTTTATTATATGGGGATCAAATTACCTTCAGATGGCTGACATAGTATATATTCCATCCTCTGCTGTGGTATGTCCGCATTATCTGTCTTTTGTATCATCTCTGCAGTCTCTGAATATCCCCTGTAGTACCTCCGCAATCTCTTAATATCCCCTGTAATACCTCAGCAGTCTCTGAATATCCCCTGTAGTACCTCAGCAGTTTCAGAATATCCCCTGTAGTACGTCTAGCACTAAATAATATGTACAACCCTTTGGTGTGTGCAAGGGGCTGCAGTTGTGGTCCCCCAAAATCTCAGCAGTTCACCATGCGCTCAGATGCAGTATACAAAACAAGCTATACTGTATATCCACAAAATAAATGGAGTATATGAGAGTTAGATCAATATTTTTTTTTTACCATTGTCAATCCAATATTATACTTAGAGTAATCTATCTGTTGGAGTGAGGGACCGGGCCTCTGTGCAGCGACCACTCAAGGAAGCACGGGTCGCACGGGAGAATTGGACGGAGGATTTTAAGGCAGCTCAAGGAGCCTCACCCAGCCCAGTGTGACTGACAGTAAGTTCATATGCGCAGTTTGTACTCCAGTGTGTGTTCTCCTGACTCTGACTACTGTCACACTAGGCTCATCCGGGTGTTACCTATGTTATAGCAGTGCTTTGGAGCCGCTATTCGGGAGGTAGCGGGAGCTGTTAACCCCCAGGAAGGGCTTTAAAAGCGCCCGTGCTGTGGCGCTTGCGAATCGGTTTTCCGCTGATTCGGAAACGCTGCCCAAACATTTATGGTCTGGGGTAGTCTAGGAGCGGTGTATGCACCACTTCCACACCCCCCCCCCCTCCCCACCAAAGATGCTGCTTGCAGAACTTTTTCTAACTTCCTGCAAGCGCACCGCCCCCAGTGTAAAAGCACTAGTGGTTTCACACTGGGGTGGATTAGGGGGCAGTTTTCAGGCACTAGTTCTATAGCTAAAATGCCTGAAAAATGTCTCTGTGTGAAAGTGAGATAATATTAAAGGGGTTGTTAATTTTAATTTTTTTTTTTTTTAAATAAACATGTTAGGCTTACCTCCTCTGTTGCGAGGTTATTTATAATAACTTGATTCTTGATGATTCATTGATCATTACAGCCTGTGTTGTAGATACAGCCGGTGCGCGTGGGACATCCCACTAGTCCTGCTGCGTTCAGACTGCAGAGTAATCTATCTGTTGGAGGGAGGGACTGGGCCTCTGTGCAGCGACCACCCAGGCAGCCTGGGTCGCACGGGAGAATTGGACGGAGGATTTAAAGGCAGCTCAAGGAGCCTCACCCAGCCGAGTGTGACTGACAGAAAGTTTATATGCTCAGTTTGTACTCCAGTGTTTGTTCTCCTGACTCTGGCTACTGTCACACTAGGCTCATCCGGGTGTTACCTATGTTATAGCAGTGCTTTGGAGCCACTATTCGGGAGGTAGCGGGAGCTGTTAACCCCCAGGAAGGGCTTAGAAAGCGCCCGTGCTGTGGCGCTTCCAAAACGGTTTTCCGCTGATTCGGAAACGCTGCCCATACATTTAAATGGTTTGGGGTAGTCTAGGAGTGGTGTATGCACCACTCCCACACCCCCCCTCCCCGCCAAAGATGCTGCTTGCAGAACTTTTTCTAACTTCCTGCAAGCGCACCACCCCCAGTGTAAAAGCACTGTGGTTTCACACTGGGGTGGATTAGGGGGCAGTTTTCAGGCACTAGTTCTTTTTTTTTTTTTTTTTTTTTTTCCATTAAGAAAATTTTTATTTAGTTGTAACATCGTAATACAAGTACATAACATAGGCATGTTAGAGATGTGTGGTCAATACATCTCGTACATTAATAACTGGTAACAACCGGCACATGAAAGATGACAGAAACATTGAAGAGTAATAGCATCCCAGTTCGTCTTGTTTATGGTATATTAGTCAAGTGATGTAGGCAGTGTCCTTATGGGTGTCTCGGTAGTCTTGGAGAGGGGTTTTTTTTTTTTGGACAGTTAGGGTGTGAGCCTTTTTTATTTAGTAGGTCGAGCTTTTGTATGTAACCTTTAATCTCGGGTCTATAAGTCGTTAGGCGTTAACTCGTTCTTTTGGGTTATAGAGCATAGTTGAGGTGGTTAGAGTTCAGGATGGGATAGATAGTTGGTTCCTGGGTAGGGATGATTGTAGCCTGGTGTCTGGGGATATCTTCCCCAGGCATTGTTTCTCTCACGGCGGTTGTGTTATCGGTTTGTCATGTTGGGGATAGACTTGAGGTAGGGTGGAATAGGAAGGGGTGGGAGGTAAGGGTGAGGTATGGAGTATTGAGTGGGGGGAGGGAGAGGGGGGGAGGGGGGAAAGGAGGGGAGGGGGGAGGTGGGGAATAGAGGGAAAGAAAAAGAAGAGTCTAGGAAGTGAGGGAGAGTGAGCAAGGAGTTCCACTGGTCTCCCTCGGTGTCCCAGCCGACGTTTCTGCTCTGCTGGGGTTTGAGATGGGGAGGGTGCTGACAGGAGTTTGGGTCCGTATCTCTCTATGGTATGTTTATTGTAGTCAAGTTTGGGAAGGGCAGAAGAATGGGGTGTTGTTTCGGGTGTTGAGGTCTAGTGAAGGGTGACGCATCGCAGACTATGGTGTGTCAGTTTGTTACGGGTTAATGTTAACTATGTTGAGGTATTCTTGGGTTGTTTTGAAATGGGTCCAGCAGGCCCAGGTCTTGGAGAATTTAGAGGGGGTTTCTTTGGCGATATGTATGAGTTCTTCCATTTCTGCCATTTTGTTTATTTTCTTACACCATTCTGCCAACGTTGGAGGGGATGGTGAGTTCCAATGTGTGGGGATGCAGAGTTTGGCTGCGTTTATTAAATGGATAGCAATGGATTTGCGGTAGGTTTGTCTTGGAAGGGTTGTGTGGTGAAGCAAGAATTGGGCTGGGGATAGGCTTAGTGAGAATGTGGAAATTCTGGTAGTTATGTCACGAACTTGAGACCAGAAAAGTTGGAGACGTGGACAGCTGCACCAAATGTGTAGAAGGGTGCCCTGGGCTTCTGAGCATCTCCAACACGTTTCAGGGACATTATCGTAATATTTGTGCAGAATTTGTGGGGTTCTGTACCATCGAAGTGCTAGTTTGTAGTTGTTTTCTTGTGTTGCGACATTCAGTGAGCCTTTACGCGTCAATGAAAAAATCTTTTCCCACTGTTCGTCAGAAATATCCTCCTGTAGGTCTTTTTCCCATTGGGAATATGTCTTTCCCGAGCTGGGGGGGATGTCTAGAAAGAACAAGTTGTGGATAATAGATATGAGATGTCTTTTCCCGTTTGGTTGAGAGCATAGTTTTTCATAGTGAGAGAGTGGTCTAGAGACTTCTGACTGCTTATTAAGTTGTCTAATGAAATAGCGAATTTGGAGATAGGTCCATTGTGGTATTGGGGTGTCTGCGTTTGCTGTTGGGATGTTTTCTCTATCTAGTAAAGCACCGTTTTTAAAAAAGTGGTGTGCGTATATATCTGAGTTTGGCCATAGCTCATCTAGGAAGTGGCGCGATAGGCCAGGGGAGAAAGCTGGGTTGTGCCTTATTGGGGTGAGGGGGCCAGGGTTAGAAGAGATTTTTGTTTTCTTACATGCTTCTTTGAAGCAGTGCAAGGAGGCGTGGATAAGAGGATGTTCTTTGAGGGGTTTGGGGTGGTGTTGTGTGCCGATCCGTGGTGTCAGCTTGAGGGGAATGTCTGCAAATGCATTCTCAATATGCACCCAGTTTCTCTGAATTGTTTGTTCCGACCAATTGATGCAAAGGTTTTTTCCTGCGCTCAGGACTGTTAATTATAAAAGTAAGACTGCTGCCTTCCAGGAATTCCCTCCTGAGAGGGAAGAGACTGATAGTGGGTGAAAAACATTTACACGAAGCACACGTCACATTACACACATACGGTTTGGATGCCCCTTTCCCCACATACACTGAGATACCCCCTTCTTTGTCACAAAAATTATTTTTGTTTTTAAAATTTTTACGGACTTTTACGGACTAGTGGTTCTTATTATTCAGAATACTGCACCCTGGGTTATATCAGTTTCAATAGAGTTTTTACATGTTTTATAACCATCAGAACGTTTGGTATATATGATTATATTTGCTCATAGGAGTAGACTGCACAAAGGTTATAATATTTCACTATTTAGTGCATACTGCACAGACAGCGCCATTCCTGTTTTTTACCCACTATTTGTACCGACCAATTGGCTATTCTGGTTAGGTGTGTAGCCCAGTAATAGTTTTTGAAGTCAAGTAGTCCTATTCCACCCTTTGTTTTAGGTCTAGTTAGGTGCGTGTAGCTAATTCTTGGGGTTTTATGTCTCCATAAAAAGTCGGAACAGCATTTTTTGACAGAGTTGAAAAAGGTTTGTGGTATTAAGATCGGGAGAGTTTGAAGCAGGAAAAGTATGCGTGGGAGGATGTTCATTTTGAGGATTGCTGCTCTGCCGAACCATGAAAAGAAGGGTTTGTCCCAATTGCGTATTAACCCAGTGATCAATTTTAGGAGGGGAGGGTAGTTCTTTGTATAAAGATTTGTGGGTTCTGCTGTTAGGTATTGCCCTAGGTATTTAATCGCCTCTGGTTGCCAGTGGAAAGAGAAGTTCTTTTGGCATTGTCTAACCATTTCTTTAGGAAGGTTTATGTTGAGGGCGAATGATTTGGTCGTGTTAATTTTTAGGTTGGAGATTTGTCGAAAGAGTGAGAGGTCTTTCAGGAGATTGGGGAGGGAAATATGGGGCTCTCTTAGAAATAGGAGCATATCTTCAGCAAACGCTGCAACCTTGTAAGTTTTACCTGAGATCTCTATACCCTTTATATCGGAGTTCATTCTGAGGCGGTTTAGGAGCAGTGTTGCCAACCGTCCGTAAATTTACGGACAGCCAGTAAAACAGGGCAGTTTTTTTGGGTGTCCGTAAAAGTCCGTAACAGCCGAAAAGTGCCAGTAAAAACGTCGGCCATTGGCTCTGGTCACAGCTGTGCATGTGCAATTATAGAAATCCCCAAGCGGCAAACCGAGAAGATCCGATCCTGACCCTGAGACGAGTTGGACGACCACTCCTCCTGCTGCCAGCTAGTGCCTGTGCCCAGCCCATCTGCCCTCAAATGAGGTTACTGCATTTTCCCGCCACACCACTGCCAGCCAGCACCTGACCGGAGCAGATGCTCCGGATGGATGGATCCTCCTGATTCCTGCTGCCTCCCTGCTCTGGCTGACCCTGCAGCCTTCCTGGTGACAGTGGTGAGTGCAGTGTGCACTGGATAAGTGGTAGGAGGTAATGGAAGGATGGTGTAATGGAAACAGGAGGTGATGGGGATGGTGTGATGGAGATGGAGGGATGGTGACAGGAAGTGATGGGGGATAGTGTGATGGAGACAAGAGGTGATGGAGGGATGGAGACGGGGGGATGGTGTGATGGAGATCAGGGGTGATGGAGGGATGGAGACTGGAGGGATAAAAACAGGAGGTGATGGAGACAGGAAGTCTTTAGAAGTGGGGACATAAATTCCAGTGATCCTAGTGGCTACCAGGGATTACCCCTCATGTTCTGTGGTGGTTATGGAACAGAAATTAAGGGGAGATCTCTACATTTTGACATAGATGACAAAACTGATGGACTAAATAATCTGCCCTTATTATATTGAAAATAAGAGAAATATGTTTTTTTTTACCTTGCTATCTACCTTAAATCACATTTCTATCTGCACAGTGTACTTGCTTGTAGACTAAATACTGAAATTTGCACTGAAAACTGTAATTTTGTAACTTTTGTAAAATGTCAGTAAAAACTTGGCTATGCCAGTAAATTTTGTGTGTCATGTCAGCAAATTTCAATCTGGTAGGTTGGCAACACTGTTTAGGAGGGGCTCAAGAGTTAGTATGAATAGGAGAGGGGAGAGGGGCAGCCTTGTCTAGTCCCGTTTTGGATGGGGAAGGTGCTCGACAGGTAGCCATTGACTCTTACGCGGGCCTCGAGATTAGAGTATAACATCATAATATATTGGAGCATGTTGCACCCGATGCCAATGTGTTTAAGTGTCGCTTCCATATAGTCCCAGGCCAACCTGTCGAACGCCTTCTCCGCATCCAGGGATAGGAAAAAGCCTTTGGAGGCTGTAGAGCGCATCCAGTGTTGGATGTTAATTGCGAGGATAGTGTTATCTCTGGCTTCGCGACCAGGTATGAAGCCGACTTGATCGTTCTTGATGAGGGAGGGCAGGAGAGGAAGAATACGGTTGGCTAGAATCTTTGCGTATAACTTAATATCAACGTTTAACAGAGAAATTGGTCTATAGCTAGCGACTGATGTTGTATCTTTTTCGGTTTTGGGGATGACCGAGATATGTGCCTCTAGCAGGCGGTTAAAGGGGAGATTTGTGGTGGGGATTGAGTTAAAGGCTTTTCTAAAGGGGGTTGCGAGAATATCTGAGTATGTTCTGTAATATGCTGAGGTTAGCCCGTCTGGGCCTGGGGTTTTGCCTGATTTTATTTGAGACAGTGCCTTTTTGAGTTCAGCTTCTGAGATTGGCAATTCTATTTCTTGTGACTTTTCTGTGGTTAGTGGGGTGGGGCTATATTTGAGGAGGAACTCCTGGATGACTGATTGGCGTTTGGGGTTATCTTTTTGCGTGGGGAGGTTATATAGGCCTGTGTAGAATTTTTCAAATTGGGTGGCTATGTCTGTGACTTTATTGTAGGGTTTGCCCTGTGAGTCTACAATCGAGTGTACTAGTGTAGATGCTCTCTTTTTCTGGATGGCTCTAGCAAGATATTTGCTACATTTATTACCAAATTCATAAAACAATTTGTGGCCAAGAGTGAATTTGCGTCTAGTCTTCCGGTCAAGTTCATCTTGTAAATGTTCTCTGGCCTGGGTTAATTCTGTGTGGTGTTGCTCTGATAAGGATTTTTTGTGGGCTTTTTCTAGATGTTTAATTTTAGCGAGTAGGTCATCGATGGTTTTTTCCTTGTTTTTCCTATGTGTGGCTTTTAGTGCGAGGAAGCGGCCTCTGATTACCCTTTTGTGTGATTCCCAGATTGTGAGTGGGTTAATATCGGGTGTATTGTTTTCTGAAAAGAACAGTGAAAGATTGTTTCTAATGTGGAGTCTGTCTTGTTCGTTTGTCAATAAAGTGGGGTCTAGTCTCCAAATTTTCGTAAGGTGACGTTCCTCTGGTAGAGTCAGAGTGATTGAAATTGGATGGTGGTCTGAAATAACCATCGGTTCTATTGTCGCGTGGGAAAGAAGATGGAGGTCTTTCTGTGTTAGGAATAAATAGTCTATTCTAGAATATCTGTTGTGTGGGGGCGAAAAATATGTGTAATCCTTCGTGTTGGGGTATAGCGTACGCCATGAGTCATGGAGGGATAGTTCTTGCAATTGCATTTTGATTTGGCGGAGGGCTTTGTATGGGATGGAGGTGGTGTTGGAGGAGATGTCCAGTAGAGGGTGTAGAGCTACATTGAAGTCGCCTCCAAGGATGGTAAGCCCGTGTTGGAATGCCATAAGTGATTGTGAGATGTGTCTGAAGAAGGTGACCTGCGCTGCGTTAGGGCTGTAAATGTTGGCAATCGTGACGGGGATGTGTCCAATATGGCCTTTGATAAAGATATGTCTCCCTTCATTGTCTATTAGAGAGTCTGTAAGCTGCCATTTAATATTTTTAGAAATAAGGGTTGTTACCCCTTTGGTTTTTGTGAGGTTGTTGGTTGCATGGTAGGCCGTGGGAAAGGATTTGTCGGTCATTTTAGGTATGTGGTCGGATTTGAAATGTGTTTCCTGCAGGAGAACGATGTCTGCTTTCATTTTGCGCATTGTGTCTAAGACTTTACAGTGTTTTTCAGGTGTGTTTAAGCCTTTTGCATTAAATGATATCACTTTGAGTGTAGAAGAACTTGTTGGGGAAGTAGGGTTAGCCATTTTGTGTAGAATTGGCCTGTATGGGGCGCGCTGGAGGGTTTTTGTAGGAGGTTTTGTTGTGTATGTGGTTCTGAATTATTTAACGTATAGAGTGGCAGGTTGTGTGTTTAGTGAGGTAGTGTCAGCAGTCGGGGGGCCAAGGGAGACCTGCGGGGCAGAGAAGAGAGAAAGGAACAGTTTGTGGTAGAGGGTAGGATTAGGATGTGGAGGAGTTCAAGAAAGCTAAGTGGGGAGGGGGCGGAAAAAGCACAGAGTTGGGGGGGTATTGGGATGGAGGAAAAGGGAGGATGGGGGGAAAGCGGGAGAGGGTGGGTGAGATAAGGTTAGGGGAGTACGCATGGGAAAGGGTAAGTGGATAGAAAGACCAGTAGTAGGTTTGTTAGGCAAACTGTACTAATAATTGTTTAAAGTTTTCGTTATTTATTTTTTCTGGTGGGGGTTGGTCAAGCCTCCAGTCCTGTGAGAGGGCTGGGAGGCCGGGCCGTGTGGGGGAAGTGCCCAGCAATCAGCCGGAGCTTATCTGAAGGGAAAAAAGGGGGGGCATCGGACCCAGGGTGGCTTTGGGAGATGTGTAGGCAAAGATAGGTGGGGGGGCATAGTGAAATGTGGAGAATAGGTGGGGAGCAAGCAGTGGGAGGAATGCGCATTGGAAGTTGATCATTTGATAACGTAATAACTATGAGGGGTTAGGGCGTTGAATGTTAGGTGCCCAGAGAGGGGGAATATTTAGTATCTGGTGTTGGGGGAAGAGGTGGTGGAGCTGTGTAGAGCGTAAGTGGAACCATTCTTGACTTAGTTAAAGAGACTGGTAGGCTAGGTCTAATGCGAGTGTCTTCAGGAGGGGTGGAATGTCAGGGTGTGTTTCTCATCACTTCTTGTGTTAATAACCATGTCAATGGTCTCCGGAGAAGATCTACTCAGGAGAACAATGAACTTGTAAACTTAATAAATAGTACTGAGGTGTTAACCTGAACAGTTAAATATATTATCACATTGTGTAAAGTAATATAAATCCTACCCGTTCGTGAAGAGCGGGGTGTAGAGGGCTCGCCTTCTCCCGGGGTGCGGTCCAAGTATTCAAAGGTTGGTGTATTCATCCCTCATCGAGAGTATTGGTTCCCCTGATCATCATGATCGTAGGGAAATGTAGAGTCTTCGGAAAAGAGAGAGAAAAAGGAAAAAAGGAAAAGAAATAAAAGTGATGTGTGAGTTGTTGCTCACGTGTTCCGTGGTCTTGCGGTGCGGGTTCCGGGAAAAGGCGAGTCCTCCGCTCTGTGAACAAAATCTTCAAACATCTGTAACGAGAAGGAGGGTGTAGGAAGGAGGGAGTAAAAGCAGTGAGAAAAGAAGGCTGCGAATGAGTGGAAGGAAGCGTAGAAGTAAGAGAGTCAGGAACGTTTGAAAAAAGGGCATAAAGAAATAGAAAGCATATATATCACAGCAAGTGGTCTTATACACACATATATATATATATATACCCGACCACCACTTCAATATGGCGAATGAAGAAAAAAAAAAAAAGGGCTGAAAAACCATGGAAAGTAAGCGTTATAGTTATTAGGTCGGAAAAAAGGGGAATTTTCCTCCTATTGGCTGTTGTGGTGAGCTGTCTAGAAGGTATATCTCACGTATAACAGTTTCTAGGGGGAGTTTGGTAGGGTCAGTGGATCCAATCAGGCTTGTTATCAGAATCAAGGATCAGTTCGGGAGGAGTTCCGAGAGTCTATTTCTGAAAAGGCGATATGATCCTTGAAAGTTATGTCGGTAACAAAGGGAATATTAAGCCTTGAGAGTGTCTGTGGTGGAAGTCTTCGGTGTGGTGGTGCGGGGAGAGCACTAGCTTTGAGCTTGTAAGAGGGATCGAGTTTAAAGAAATGAGCAAGTCTGGAGTTACAGTTAGCCAGAGGAGATTTTAATCTTCTGCTTCTTGACGAGGGCGTCTATGAATGGGGGACGCCGTGGGGCTGTTGAAGGTCCCGTGTCCATATCCAGGAGATCTTTGGGGTCTTGGGGAGGCTGATCTTCTTCTCCTAAGATGAAAGTCGTCTCTGACTGGGAGTGTGTCCATGGACGAAGCACGGGGCAGGTGTGTGGCTTGGAGATCACTGTACCAGTTGGGTACCTCTATCCTGGGAATGTCTAGAGTGTCGCAGAAATTAGAGAGGTCTTCCAGGACTTTGAGTAGTGCTGTACGACCATGGTGAGATGCAGAAAGACAAAAAGGAAACTTCCATTTGTATTGAATGTTCCTTGTGCGAAGTTCGTCTAGGAGGGGGCGGAGGTCTTTCCTATGTTTCAGGGTTATTGGAGAGAGGTCTTGAAAGAGTTTAATTTCTGTACCTTGGTACAAGAGGGAACGACGTAGTCTTGCATTTCTTAGGATGTCCTCCTTAAGCTTATAATTAACGATGTGGCAGATGACATCTCTGGGTGGATCTGAGTCTCTGCCCCTTGGTCTCAGTGCCCTGTGTAGGCGCTCAAATTCAATGGGAGTTTCTGGTGGGCGACCGAGGAGGTCGTTAAATATGGACACAGTGGCTTGGGTGATTCTGGCAGGTTCTACTGTCTCCGGTATGCCTCTCACTCGGACATTGTGTCTACGACCCCTGTTATCCAGGTCTTCCAAATGGCGGTGAAGATTTCTCAGTAAGGTGTCCTGAAGACATGTTTTGGACTGTATTTGGTGGAGCTCCATGTCATGGCGTTCCGTGGTCGCTTCAAGGTTGTCTATGCGATTGGTCACAATTTGCATGCCTTGTTTCAGGTCTGTAATTGCTGCCGCTAATGCGGATTTTATATCTTCAGCCACTGTTCTCAGGTCTTGAATGTTCAGCGGTTGGGGGTGGCTAGGTTGTGGGTGGAGGGGGGTAGCGGCCTGTTGGGGTGCCGTTTGGCTGTTGTGGGGGTTTGGGCTGGGGGTGCGTGTGGGGGGAGCGGAGGCTGCGGAGGTCCTGGTAGAGGCCTGTGTTTCACGTGTTTGGGATCGAAACATCTCCGGAATGTTGTGGCCCCCTTGCACCTCATTGTCCCTTGGGGATCTGGAGCGTGATTGGGGAGGGGTGTCTTTGTTTTTCCCCATATTGCGAGTGTTGTATGCCCCCAATAAATAGAAAGCTCACCTCTGGGTTCTGCGCCTTTCTGTTAGGCCTCCATCATGGAGGGGAGGTTAGGCCGGAATTTCCTGACGTTCTGTCCTCTTTTTGTAATGTATGGGGTGCTTTCTGGTCCAGTGGGGCCTGAGAGGACCAGCTGAAGAGGCTTGGAATGTTGCCAGGCTTGGGCAGTGAGGAGGTGGGGAGCTTGTCCGCTGCGCTGCTGGTCCCGGCGCTTGTAGGCCGCAAAGCCGCGGCCTCGATTTGTGGATGTGCGGGAACCGGACGCTGATCAGCCCGATACCGGGCTTAAAATGAAGCTGGGAATGCGGTAAGTGTAGCTGGAGTGAACTGGGCTCTCGTTCTCTCACCTCGCGGTCGGATTCCCATGGATTGTGTGTCTGTACGGCAGAGCTTTCTGCATGTGCGTCCGCTCGGGCCGACGTCCGGACACGCCCCCATCGGCACTAGTTCTATAGATAAAATGCCTGAAAAATGCCTCAGTGTGAAAGTGAGATAATATTAAAGGGGCTGTAAAGGATCATTGTTTTTATTTATTTTTTTCCTTGGATGTATTATAGCATAAACATTTTAGAATTATTTTTTTTTTCAATCTTTAAATCAAAGCTAACATAACCCAGTGGTGTGCAAATACCATCAAAAGAAAGCTTTATTTGTGTGAAATATAATGATATACATTTTGTTTGAGTACAGTTTTGCCTGACAGCGAAGTTGCACCCCATCCCCCCCCCCCCCCCAGAGAGTTACCACTCCAGCCAGTTCACATAGATTGCAGACATGTGTGCCAGTTTCTGCAATTCAATTTCTCCGCATCTATGCCAGTTTGAAAAAAAATAACCCCCCATATAAATGGCAGTTTCTATAATAATAACCACCAACATCAGTGCCAGATTCTGCAATAGTAATCCACAGCATTGGTGTCTGTAGAAGCACTAATAACTCCTAGGATCAGTGCCAGTTTCCTCAATTTTTTCCCCCAACCATTGGTGATAGTTTAGGAAACAGCAGAAAACACTGAAATCAATGCTGGGTGTCATTACATAAGGTAGCACCTTTGCTGGGGATTATTGTGTAAATTGGCTACTGTTCCCTAAATTTTGATAAATGGTTATTATTATGGAAACTGCAAATTATATTGGGGTTGTTAATTCCTAAAAAGGCAATATTTGTTGGCTCTATTTATACAGAAACTGCTGTTGATGCAGGAGATTATTATTAAAAATCTGACACTAGTGCTTGGGGGTTTTTATTGCTTAAACTACGTATACCAATGTGAGTAGTTATTATTGCTGCTACTAATGCTGGGGCTAACTTTTGCATAAATTGGCACCATTGCTGGGGAATATCATTGCATCTTCTGACATCAATGCTGGGGTAGTATTACTGGAGGCAAAGGGGCTTATTTTAATCCAACTTTCTCTTCAGTCCTCCACATTTTAACCCTAACACATCAGGTGAAACAGGCCTAAAAGAAAACTGTGGGAGCACTGGAAATACTTTGGTAGCAGCTAAAGGAGGTAACTGCCAGCATAAGTTGTCAATGTCATCTTTCAATTAGAATAGTTTTAATTTTTTTTTTTATTTTAGCCAAATGTATTCAGCATTTCCTGAACAGAAGTACAGAAAGTGTTACTGACTGCAGCATCAAAAAAACAGGTCAAGTAAGTTTAGGAAATGTATTGTACAGATTGATAGTACTATATAATATACTGTAGAGTTTTTAGGACTCACTTTTATATTAGCAAATTGCTCTGATCTCAAGGCTGTTGGTGTGTGCTGAAAGTAAACAGTGCTGATGCACTGATCCTTGAGTATCTTAGTGTTTTTTTTTTGCCTAGAACTTTATTGAAATGTTATAAGTGACATTTGCTTAAAGGTGTTGTAAAGGGAGGAAGCTGCATTCAATGCACTGAGGTAAAAAGCCTGTTATGTGTAGTAGCCCCTCTCAGCCCCCCTAACACTTACCTGAGGTCCATCTTTATCCAGCAATGTCCATGAATGTCTCAGCCGTCCAAGATTCTCCCTCCTGATTGGCTGAGGCACAGCAGTGGCGTAGGTGGCTGCTGCTGTCAAAGTCAGCTAGCCAATCAGGGGAGAGAGGGGTCGGGCTGTCTGAATGGATACAGGGAGCAAGCTGTGGGAACACTAAACAGAAGGGAGGGGCAAGGATTATAGAAGAAGGACACGAGAAAAGGAGGATCTGGGCTGTTCTGTGCAAATCCCACTACAACAGAGCAGGTAAGTATAATATGTTTGTTATTTTTATATGGAAAAAAAAGACCTTATACAATCATTTTGCATTTTTAAGTTCACATTACCCCCATGCAATTTCCATTTTCTTGCCCTTGGAATGCACTGAAAATAGATGTGAAGCGCAGTCCCATTGCACCAGGTCCGAACAAGCCCTTAGTGTTTTCATCAGTGGAAAACCCTTTCTAACATAATGTAGTTTTTAAAACTTATCAAAAACATTGTTGGAGTTCTCCTTTTTACCTTATTGTGGGATGCAGTTGTATTGTAATTGGCGTCTAATGGTGTACAAAAGACTCTGAAGCTGCCCAATTTGTTTTATTATTTTGCACATATAATGTACATATTAGGCATCATACACATGGGCGTATGTAAAAAAATAAGCAAAATGTCGGACCCGACATCAGGGAAAAATCGGCTGTTTTTTTTTTTTTTTTTGCGTTTTGCATTGGTGTTAATGCGCGTTAGTGAGCATTGGCGTCAATAGGCGTTTAAAAAAAAACAAACATTCCTCTACATTTTTTTAACCTAAAAACGCTGGCGTCAAAACCGGCGTTTATATTTGGCACAATGTTAGTGAGCGTTTTGCGCCGTTGGCGTCAAAAACGCCAAAACTTCCACATCTGAGTGGCACCTATAGGCCATTACTAACTCGGTTGTAGGACCTATGACCGGACGCGCTCGACTCCCCGGGCGCAGAAGACCCCATTTGGGACGCCCCCGGGGGGAAGCGGCTAGTCCAGGCTGACATTTACATTATAAATGGGCCCCACTCAGATGATATGCCCGCAAAATAGGTTTGACCTAAGAATTCAATGCTTGATAATTCAATGGAGATAATGAATCTGTTATATATTCGATCTATCAAAGATATTTGGGGAAGTGAATGGTACTGCGCAGGCTATGGGGGTATCCGTGTATATCAAAGCCCCCTAGTGATGATAAGCAAGTAAATGTGTTCATATACCATAGACTATTATAGTCGTATGTAAATGAGTAAATCAACATTAAGGTATAAAAAGTGCAGGTGTGTTATAAAGTGCAAGAGTGGTGGATAATTATAAATCAAATATAATAAATATATATAACCAGTATAAAACATACATATAAAGTATTGAACCATAAATAATATGGTGATATCAATATTGTTTCCGTAGTAAAATAGCAATAAATCAATACAAATGGATCAACATATGTAGATAGAAATTATAAATAAAGTGATTGCAGTGACAATTCAGTGACTTGTGCTCAGATAGTCCATAAACAAATGATTCGTGCTCCAAACAGGTGAAGAAAGCCTCTTTTGCAGGGGGGTAGGTATATTAACCCCAAAAGGATTCCTTTATAAAGTGCTTCAACCGGATAAGTGCTCACAGAATGCTCACCTCTATGAGTCAGGGCATGTGCGCATCAAGGTTTCTTTTGTGGGTTCCGTTCACCAATCTCACGCTTCCTTCTTGCCGATCCCGATCAAGACTAACGATCGACCGACCCGATCGGTCGGTTTCCTTCTCCCGTGTTACTCAAACTCCATACAACTCAAGCATGAGGGGAAAGATAAAAGGCTTCCATGGTGTAGTATTTTAAAAGGAATGATTTATTAGATCCAAATTAAAACTGTTTTGACAAAATTTCAGTAAAAAGTTTTTAAAATAACACAGCAGCGTCAGAGCGCCTCTCACTGTGTATCCAGCAAACTAGGAACAGCCTACGCATTGCGTCACGTCACGTGACTTCTTCAGGGCTGCTGGATTGGTCAATGTAGATGTCATTTATAGTGTTGTAACCGGATATGGCCCGTCACA
>BLSH010090785.1:413800-426381 GCA_018402905.1 Glandirana rugosa
TCGCGGGCTACAAACCTTGACGGTTTGTGTACCTGACGACCATAGATATTATATTTTCCCGACACATATAATTAGACTTCTCCCTTATATGTTATATATTTTTATATATTTTCTATATATATATCACGGATTTTTCGCGGGTTACTGATTTTACCGTTTTTATATATTTTTTCTTTATCCTTTTGTAATATTTGTCTCCTAGATACCATAGTCGCAACCACATGTATATATCTTAATTCTACATCTGGACCCTGCCTGTCCCTTCTACGCATTTTGTGCATATATTTTTGTCGGCTCAGGCACGTAGATCCCGTATTTTGGTGGTTCATAACCAATCTTTTTTATGATTATCCCTTGTATGGTCACACAATTTTTACAATTTTTATTAAATTTTTATACCACAACGACCTGAGTCTCACTCTCCAAATGTATGTTATTTTGTTGGAACGGGTGATGATGTATAACCCAATCTTCAATGAATTTTTCGTTAAATCCAGTTTGAGTTGTAAGTATGGGAATCCACATTCCCAGAAGTTCCATATTTAGGTAGAACTGAGAAAAACTGAATATCAAGATTGAAATACTAGAGGAGAGGTCTATATTCCCTCTTCAGATTAATATACACAGCCCTTTTATATTATAGATACCAGCAGTCCATGTGTTTGGCAGTTCCAAACATCGGGCGCTGTTTAGGCACTATGTCATAACGGGAGTCCAATATTTTATTCAGGTTACAACCATGCACCAAGGAGGAAGTTAGAGAATAGCTCTAATACTGTTTTTCTTTTCCCCACCTGTGTAACATTGTCGTGAGGAAGTAATATTACAGTTTGATATTAGTGTATAGAGGTATTTTACTCCCATAACTTCATTCACAAGTTTCTGAATCTGCCTATTTTCCTGGGAGTTATATCTCTCACAAATCTCAGAGACTTAGACGAACCCGCATTAACACATCGCTATAAGAACAGAATGAACGCCGTAGTGTAAACCTTTAAATCAACATTAGTTGAAAAGCGAGGTTCCGTCCCTATCCCTGGCAAGTGTCAGCAGTGGTTGCACAAACGCGAGCCTATTGTAAAATGGCCGCGACGCATGTGCGGACTCCAACAAAATGGCCGCCGGACCATATCCGGTTACAACACTATAAATGACATCTACATTGACCAATCCAGCAGCCCTGAAGAAGTCCCGTGACGTGACGCAACGCGTAGGCTGTTCCTAGTTTGCTGGATACACAGTGAGAGGCGCTCTGACGCCGCTGTGTTATTTTAAAAACTTTTTACTGAAATTTTGTCAAAACGGTTTTAATTTGGATCTAATAAATCATTCCTTTTAAAATACTACACCATGGAAGCCTTTTATCTTTCCCCTCATGCTTGAGTTGTATGGAGTTTGAGTAACATGGGAGAAGGAAACCGACCGATCGGGCCGGTTGATCGTTAGTCTTGATCGGGATCGGCAAGAAGGAAGCGTGAGATTGGTGAACGGAACCCACAAAAGAAACCTTGATGCGCACATGCCCTGACTCATAGAGGTGAGCATTCTGTGAGCACTTATCCGGTTGAAGCACCTTATAAAGGAATCCTTTTGGGGTTAATATACCTACCCCCCTGCAAAAGAGGCTTTCTTCACCTGTTTGGAGCACAAATCATTTGTTTATGGACTATCTGAGCACAAGTCACTGAATTGTCACTGCAATCACGTTATTTATAAAATAAGGACTTTCTATCTACATATGTTGATCCATTTGTATTGATTTATTGCTATTTTACTACGGAAACAATATTGATATCACCATATTATTTATGGTTCAATACTTTATATGTATGTTTTATACTGGTTATATATATTTATTATATTTGATTTATAATTATCCACCACTCTTGCACTTTATAACACACCTGCACTTTTTATACCTTAATGTTGATTTACTCATTTACATACGACTATAATAGTCTATGGTATATGAACACATTTACTTGCTTATCATCACTAGGGGGCTTTGATATACACGGATACCCCCATAGGCTGCGCAGTACCATTCACTTCCCAGATACCATTTCCTATATTGTCATATAGTAGGTACAGCAGCAACCTATAGTTATTGTAGTTGTCTCATAGTAGCGCGAGGATACACCATACCTTATCAAAGATATTCATCCTTGTTAAACAGTTTCTTTCTTTTATGTTCTTTTTGCTGAACATACTTTGTATCTTTTAATGTATATTCATTTGGATTTTCAATAAAAATATACTGATAAAAAAAAAACGCCAAAACTTTACAGCCTTGGAACGCGCTGGCCGTGGGTTCTACTTCCAGCTCACTAACGCCGATGCCCTCTACAGCTCAAAAATGTCGGCGTTTTTATGAGGCTATTGAATACTATGTAGAGCTGCAAAAAAACGTATCGTCAAAAAACGTCCGTGGGTATGAGGCCTTAAGATAATGTAGTATGCATTCTCTGGTTAAACATGAACATCCCACTTTGACTGGAGTTTGCTTTGTATTCTTGTTCTCTAAAGAATGTCAAAAAAACCATCTGGAACAGAATTCCGGAAACTAAGAAGATTAGTAGAAGAGGAAGCCACAAAGTTATCTCAACAGTGGCAGAAATGGTTGAAACCAAGCACAAGCAACGTTTCTGCAAATACCACCACATCAGAAGAAGTTGCCAGCACAAGTTCTGCAGCTAACAATACTTCAAACACCAATATCAATGTCATCCCCCTAGATCAAGAGATGATTGCTGTCAGTGAGACTGATAAAAGTTTGGAGAACATGTTTTGTGAAGAAGAGGGGGACAGCGAGCCATTTGTTTCTGAAGCCCAAGCAGCAGAAAAGCAAACACCAAATGAGCCCTCTTTAGAGGATACTTTGCTGGAAGCTGAAGATTATATCAGGATTAACCCAAACGATCCTCCCTCATGGCCAACTTTAACAGACAAGATTAGGTGTTATCTGGTTGAAAAGGGCCCAGAGCAAGGAAAAGATGGTGATTTTGGAAAATGTCAACCACATGAAGAACGCACTTTCAATGCCACTTGGTTTACCAAAATTCTACCTAGTGGTAAAAAATTGATCTTGTATGGTTGATTTATTCCAAAACCTCACATTCCCTATTTTGCTTTCCATGCATTTTGTTTGGTAAGCATAGCTATGCATTAACCGACCCAAAAAGTGGTTTCTGCGCATGGAGACACCTGAATCCTCGTATACCGGCACATGAAAATTCACCAGAACATCGTGAATGCTATTCAAAGTGGAAAACAATGGAAAAAAGTTTGAAAGATGGGAAAGTAATTGGCAGTGCACTGGAGAAAATAATCAACACTGAAAAAGAAAAGTGGCGAAATATCTTAAAATTGTAAGCTCTAACTAGCAGGGCCCTCTGATCCCTCCTGTATTGAATTGTATTGTAATTGTACTGTCTGCCCTAATATTGTAAAGTGCTGCGCAAACTGTCGGCGCTATATAAATCCTGTATAATAATAATGTATTTTGGATAGCATAATGTTTTGTGCCAAAAATAATCTTGCACTAAGAGGTTCACATTCTGGTATATTTCTATACATTTTAGAAGTAATAAGTCATTACAACATGGCATTAAAAGAAAAAATTTAAACACATCGGAGGCACACAGTCAGTTACTTCTCCAATAAAATTCAAAATGAATTCATCAATTTATTGGCCAACACTGTTCGCTCTACAATTCTATCGAGAATAAAAGAAGCCAAGTTTTTTTCATTACTTTTTGATTGCACTCCTGACATCTCCAATCAAAAGCAAATGAGTCAAATTATGCGGTATGTCACTGTTGTTAAAGGGAAGGTGACAATAGAAGCAAGCTTTATAGATTTTATTCATACGAAAGAGAAAACTGGAAGTGGCCTAGCCTCCGAAATTATTAACAGGTTAAAAACCGATGACATTAACCTTGAGGATGCAAGAGGTCAGGGCTATGATAATGCAGCTAACATGGCTGGCAAATACAATGGTGTGCAGGTAAGAATTCTGCAAGAAAATCTATATGCAAGATTTGTTCCATGTGCAGCCCATAGCCTAAACCTTGCAGGGGTACATGCAGCTTCCGTGAGTCCTGAAGTTAAAACCTTTTTTGGAACTGTTTACATTTTTCTCCAGTTCAACATCCCGCTGGCAAACCCTAACAAAATTTGTAAAGACAACTCTAAAGAGTCATACAGATACTCGATGGTCTTCAAGAGCAAATGCAATAAAAGCTTTGTTTACACAGATCACCGATATATGTAAAGCTCTTACGGACATTATAGAAAACTCGTCAAATCCCGAATCCATATCAACATCTGAAAGTCTTCTGCTGCAGGTTAATTATCGATTTTTGTGTACACTGTTTGTGTGGAACAGAATCTTGAGTCAGTTTGATAGAGTAAACAAAGCTATCCAGGCCAAAGGGATTTCCATACTACAGGCATCTCAAATGATTGATGGCTTAAAATGCACCTTGCAAGAAATGCGTAATATGGATGTGATTAAAATATTTAATTATGCTGCAGAAGTATGTGAAAAACGTCAGATTCCTGCAACATTTCCACCAAAAAGGCAAAAGAAAACGAAGACCAGAGCCTTGTACGAGTCCCAAGATGCTCAGGTAAACCTGAGTGAAGAAGACCATTTTAGAATACACTTTCACAAGGTTTTTGACATTGTAATCGCTGACTTGACATGGAAGTCACAAACCCTAATGGAAATATCGCAGGACTTTGCATTCCTTTGTTGCCCTACTCTTGTCACAATGACTGTGACAGAATTGCAGAAAGCTGCATTGACCTTGGCTTCTAAGTATAGCAAAGATTTGGATGCCTTAGAGGTTTCGGCTGAGATTGAAAGCTTTAAATTTTTCATTGAGTCTATACCGTCAAATTTAAAATCTGTATCACATCTTGATCTGTGTCAGATAATACAGGGCTATTGATGTGGAAATAGTTTAGATATTTTGGTGAAGTGATGTATATTTTGGTCAGACCCTTATTAGGACTGTGGAAATCCAGATTTGCATCAAGGTGCTCCAAGATATCCCTTGTTTGGTCTCTTAATTCAGAATTTGTCCCCTAAGATAGAGAATTCTAAATATACCATGCCCAGTCAAATATATATATTTTACAGGAAAAATATGTACTTTATATATTTCATGGTTTCATATCAAACATCTGCCTGGTTTGTTGAATAGCTTAATTAAATGCAGGGCAATTAAGTGTATCCTTTGTCTTTCGAAGGTGATATAATGAGAGTGGGAGGGCCTCTTCCTGTATTCAGGAACAACAGTCCTATGCATTTTAACGCAGTTACCCTGTTGTCTTCAGGAGGGGCATTCAGACATTATGTCTCCATCTAATGCAGACTCTTAACATGTTAATTTGGGAACTGTTGGTGGTCTTAATACCTGGCCTCTTGAGCTGAGCTTAAAAACCAGTAAAGCTTCAATTCTGGCCAGTCAGGAGTCAATGCAACTCCAGCCAATCAGGGAAGGCCTCTACCTGGATGGGTGGGCGTGGGCAGAACGAGGGCATAAAGGCAAGAAAACGGACTTACAACTTCCCGTTTGATGGTTCGTGTAAAATGGATACGTAAGGCTTTATTTTTTGTCACCATAATTCTTTGATCCTTCTCTTTTCTTTTTCTGTAAATTTCTTTCGTCAGTAACATTCTGTTTTTACATTGCAACACCATTTTCGTGCTTGTATTACTCACTTTTTATTTTAGCAATAACTTTGATGCTTTTAAGATTTACCCCACATTTGGTTATATTTGATTAGTGACTAGCTTCTTTTCTTTAAAAATAAATTAGATCTTTATTTTTTAGCAAAGGTGTCATAGATTACTGATTTTAGTCATAATAACTGCAACAGCACTGGTTGATTCTTGTATAGACAAAAGGTTGTAATCACTTATTTTATTTATCATTAAGCGTATAAGTGTATTAGGTAAATACCACGTTAACACTATTCACTTAATGCTTGTTATCCGAGTATTGAAACAGCATTGAACATTTTTTTGACTCTTCCGGTTACTGTTTCATCTTGTGAAAGGAGCTTCAGCAAGCTGAAACTCATTAAAAATTATTTACAATCAACTATGGGTCAAGACAGGCTTTCAAACGTCAGCATACTTTCTATTGAGTATGCAACTGCAAAAGAGATTCATTTTGATGGTGTCATAAATGAGTTTGCTTCCATTAAAGCAAGAAGGGTGTCTTTCTGATACCTTTTCCATAAGAGCATACTTGACATTTTTGCAATTGTTTTCAGCAAGTTTACAGAAATATTGGTTTAATCCCTTGATTTCTATTTTGCACTTTTATATATGGATATATTGTATTGAGGGGTATATATATATATATATATATATATATTTATGGTCGTGGCCCTCTGACCGAAGATAGATGTGGATCACATAAACACGCAACAAGACTTACAACATAAATAGACCTGAGGTGTGCCTTGGTCATCTGGTCGGTATGCCAAGAGAAGGGGGCATACCCTATATAAGTAATGGGTAATAATGGAGAAGAATGTGCTGAGAAAAGCCCTGAAAAAGGGGGATGGGAGGGAGGGTATCGTGCACTGGAACCAACAAAGAGCATGGAGAGTGAGAGTGCTTAAATACCCTACGGGCTCCTCCCATAAATTCAGGCCAGCCCACTGGCCTTCCTACTTATGGTCGTGGCCCTCTGACCGAAGATAGATGTGGATCACATAAACACGCAACAAGACTTACAACATAAATAGACCTGAGGTGTGCCTTGGTCATCTGGTCGGTATGCTAAGAGAAGGGGGCAAAAATATGCAGTTTAGGGAAGTAGTCCTTAATTGGTACAATGATCGATGAGCAAGCTTGGCGAAGGCTTGTGCCATCTCCAACTGAGACTTCGGAATGTATCTAGCCAAGCAGCCGGACTACAATCTGCCTAATTAATTGATCACATTGTCTGATACTGCATGCTGAGATGCTGCTGAAGCTGTTTGTGATCTGAAATGAATGACCGGAGTACCGGCAGGGGTCGAGGCCAAAGTTGGACAGTGATTCTGACGTGCCTGATGAATTGGTTGCCACTTGATGGGCTGATAGGGAAAGGCAATAACGGGCTAGAGTTGGAGAGACTGGGTAGGCGAGTCGGTAGCTAGTCAAGCACCGCAACTAAGCACCAGGAGTTTATAGTTCGGAAGAGGCTGATGTCGACCCTGGGTCTGATCTGATGGGTTTGGAGACTTCTAGGTGATGGACGTAATAGTTTGGAAACTAGTTAAGTGGCGTTTGTATGATACCTGGCTGCTAGCGCCACTGACAGTGAATTTGTTAGGCCGCAAAAAGAAACATAGTAGGATAGGTAGATGGCCGCTTGAATAACTAGACTGGGCTGAACCCCGAACACAGATTGTGCGAGGACTTTAGACATGTCTCTAAAGATGGTGCTCGTAATGGACAAGCGTTTGCCCTTAGCCGTTTCAATCCATGGTTAGGTCAGCTCCAGGATACTACTGAAAATGAGCCAAAATTGAAATGTGATCACACATCCGCTGCGATTTGCTTTGCCTTGGATATGCTTACGGGTATATTGAATGGTGGTTCGAATGGGGAGCGACTTGGCTACCTTTGTTTACGTTTTTGGCCATAGCCTGGTTGTTACTAGTGAAGAGCATGGTTTGTCCTGACCAAGTGTGGCCCCAGACCTGAACAGCTGCCACGAATGGGTACAGCTCGAAAAGTCAGGATGACAGAGAAACCTGGAATTAACAATATTTCTGGCGGCCAAGGACCTGCGAACCAGTGATGGGCAGAAAATAGCAGCAAAGCCTGTAGAAGCTGCAGCATCTGACTACCTGTGGTGATGCAGCTGATGCCGTGGGGATAACCTTAATATGCCGTTAGCAATGTGGGATGAGTTCCGCATAAATTGCAAGTTGGCTATGGCTGCCGGGTCTTACCTAATGATTTGGTCAGCACCTTGTACATGAGTAAGGAAAACTAGGAGCCGTAAAATAAAAGAGTGGCCTCGAGGAATAATACTTATTGTAAAAATTGAGTGTCCCTAGCAAAGTCTGCATCTGTTTCCTAGAACCCCCTGCGAGAGAGTAAAGTCATGACTGACCGACCTGATATGGGCTAGTTTGCCAGGAGGCAAGCTGGCTTGCATGGCGCGTGTGTCCAAAGTGACACTAAAGAAGGTGATGGCTTGTGCTGGGCTTCCACTTTGAGTTCGGCTATGGGAACATTGTAGTTGTTGTCTGGTCGCTTGATGAGTAGAAAAATCACCTAGGTAATGGATAACCAACTGACACAGTGCTCGGTGTGACAGGCTCCGCAAAAAAAGACTGCTTGAACAGCTACGTCGTCTGATGTATATTTCAAGGAAAATTCCTTGGAAGGAATCAGGGAATTCAAGCTCGGAATGTGCGAAAAATGAGGTGCAGAAAAATAACCAAAATTATTGGAGAACTTGCCCTTGACAAGCCCAAAAAGGGCTGAATCTCCAGGGTTTGGAAGGTTACTGGGGGAAAGGGCCGATCACAGATCCTTTGTCTAGTTTGGCCTGTAGCAGGGTATCGATCGCTTGTTTGTCGAGGGTTGCTGACTGGAGTTTTTTTTTTTGCACTTGTGAGTGGAGAGAGGTAGAGTGATGAAGCCGGTGTGGAATCCTGAGGTGGCGGGGGGTTGAAGGGGCAACTTGTGGCCAAATTTGTGCACTGCAAATTTGCAGTGTGGCCAATTGGCTGACAGACAGCACAGAGCAGGGAGTGTAGGCCAGCGAAGTGGCGAAAAGAGTTCCTTGTCGGTGACACTCAAGTTGGTCTTGAGAAAAAACAAGAGGGTATGTGTCAAAAGGGGGTGTGGAAGACGGGAAAAGGACGGAGTGGGATACAGAAATTCAAGAATGAGGAAAGATGTACAGGAACGAAATTACATGCATAGATAGAGCCGAAGGTGTTCTACGGTCATAGAACAGTGTATAGTGGAAATTTAGAAAACTCAAGAAACTGCGTGGCACCCGAGGTGAGCCAGGAGGTGACTGGCCAGGTAACCGATAGCTCGGGTGCCTGTCTGTTTTGGGCACAAACGTGTGGACTAGAGTCCCAGGGCATGCTGGGGCAAGCAGCTGGAGTCTGGTACAGCCTATGTAGGAATGTTTCGGTCTGTAGATTTATGACGCATGCCCGGTCTGCTTAACTCTTGCACTGTCAGCAAGTTGATGTTCAGCGACCTTGTCTGTGAGGTGGAGAGTCGGTCTCCGAAAAGAGAGTGTAATGCATAGACATATGTGACAGTAACTAATGCCCAACCTTAGTATGCTGAATGGTGAATGTAAAATCAAAGATTTAGTGACAGAGTGCTGCAGAATATGTGACAGAAAAGACCCGTGAACTACACCTGACTAACGCTCTATCATAAAGGACCTGGTATGGATCAAACCTGTAGTAGGAGTGACATGAGTGAAAAAGTTATCTCTCTTTTATTTCTCTACACGGGCTGTCCCACCCTTGTTATGCGGGTGGCCCTGATGAAGAAGCGATCCCTACGTTGGGAGGGTTTTTTCCCCCTTTTTTTTTTTATCTTTCGGGGAAAACATCCAATCTGATGCAGGATGCGACCTGAACTTGACTGACCTAAGGAGAAATGACAGAGAAAACGATGAGTGGCCCGTATGTTAATGCCACTGGAGACGAGTGGCCGATTAAGTGCCACTGAAATGGTGTGTGGCTGATTGTGTGCCACTGAGAATGTGCTTGTAATGGGGTGGTGTTTGGCCTTGCGCGAAGCGATTGCGAGGAATTGGTGATGATGCGTGCTCGCAACGGTTGCGAGGAGTTTATGTAAATGTGTGCTCGCAGTGATTGAGAGGTATTATGTTGATGCGTGCCCGCAGTAATTGCGAGGAATTTACGTAAATACACGCATTCAGCGATTGTAAGGAGTTTGACAGTGAGTGTTCGCAGTGATTGAGAGGGGTTTGCGATGATGCGTGCTCGCAGTGACTGCAAGGAGTTACAAAAATATGTGTTTGCAGCGATTGCAAGAAGTTCAAGTTTGAAATGCATGCTTGCAGCATTGCGGGGAGTGTCAAACGTGCTGGCAGCGATTTGCAAGGCGTTTAGTTAAGCATACTTGCAGCATTTGTAAGAAGTTTGTGTTTGTACATGCTGACAGAGATCGCAAGGAGTTTGTATAGTTACGTGATCGCAGCATTTGCTAGGGGCTAAAATGACAACACGTGCTTGCAGCGATCGCAATGCCTGCTTGCTGTAATGTATGGAGTAACACGTACCTGTGCTTCCAGCGATTTGGTCCTCGAATGCATGTTTTCAAGAACCTGTACTGATAAATTGCTGCGATTGCAAAATTGACCTATAGATAGGTGAAGGATGAAGATAGTAAATAGCAAGGGGAGTGTATTGTGGCCAAACTAACCGTAACTGTGCTTGGCGTGGAACTTGAACCAATGCCATGGATCGATACGAATCGGTAGTAAGGAAAAAACACGAACCGATACCAAACGGTAGTGGGCTTTAGCAAAAAGTGGGTCGACTTAAATTACATGTGAACTGATTTGCTTCGATGCAAAACCGTGGTAGGAAATAACATGAGCCGATGCAAATCGATAGATAAATTGAGGATAATTAGCGGCATGACACAACCGATTCGAATCGGCAGGACACTAACATAATTAATGCAAATTGGTAGTAGGAAATGGCATGAATCGATGCGACTCGGTAGTAGGAACTGATATGAACCGGTGCGACTCGGTAGTAGGAACAGTCATGAACCGATGCGAATTGGTAGTAGGAACTGATATGAGCCGATGCAAATCAGTAGTAGGAACGGTCATGAACCGATGCGAATCAGTAGTAGGAACGGCCATGAACCGATGCGAATCGGTAGTAGGAACAGTCATGAACCGATGCGAATCGGTAGTAGGAACGATCATGAACCGATGCGAATCGGTAGTAGGAACGATCATGAACCGATGCGACTCGGTAATAGGAACGATCATGAACCGATGTGACTTGGTAGTAGGAACTGATATGAACCGATGCGACTCAGTAGTAGGAACGGATATGAACCGATGCGACTCGGTAGTAGGGACTGATATGAACCGATGCGAATCGGTAGAAGGAACGGTCATGAACCGATGTGAGTCGGTAGTAGGAACGGCCATGAACCGATGTGACTCGGTACCGGGGACTGACATGAACCGATGCGACTCGGTACCGGGGACTGACATGAACCGATGCGACTCGGTACCGGGGACTGACATGAACCGATGCGACTCGGTACCGGAGACTGACATGAACCAATGCGACTCTGTACCGGGGACTGACATGAACCAATGCGACTCGGTACCGGGGACTGACATGAACCGATGCGACTCGGTACCGGGGACTGACATGAACCGATGCGACTCAGTAGCAGGAACGGACATGAACCGATGCGACTCGGTAGCAGGAACGGATATGAACCGATGCGACTCGGTAGTAGGAACGGTCATGAACCGATGCGACTCAGTACCGGGAACTGACATGAACCGCTACGACTCGGTACCGGGGACTGACATGAACCGATGCGACTCGGTAGCGGGGACTGACATGAACCGATGCGACTCGGTAGCGGGGACTGACATGAACCAATACGACTCGGTAGCGGGGACTGACATGAACCAATGCGACTCGGTAGCGGGGACTGACATGAACCAATGCGACTCGGTAGCGGGGACTGACATGAACCCATGCGACTCGGTAGCGGGAACTGACATGAACCCATGTGACTCGGTAGCGGGAACTGACATGAACCTATGCGACTCGGTAGCGGGAACTGACATGAACCCATGCGACTCGGTAGTGGAATGACATGAACCAACATGAGTAATAGGAAATGACATGAATTGGTAGTAGGAAGTGGCGTGAACCGATGCTAATCGGCAGTGGAAAACACGAAGAGCTGAGAATCGGTAGTGGAATAACATGAACCGACATGCGTCAGCAATAGGAACTGACATGAAGCGATGCGAATTGGTAGTACGAAATGACATGAATCAATGCGATTTGGTAGTGAAAAACGGTATGAACTGATGCGAGTCGGCAGGAAGGGTAACCGATCGGGAAGATAACATGGACTGGGTAAACAACATGACCGATATGAATCGGTAACTAGGTACATGTTGGACTGTGGCAAGTATCTGGCATGGATCGTTTGTGGGGTAGGAAATGCACCGATGCAACAATCGGTAGTCAAGAAAATAACATGAACCGATCAAAATCGGTTGAAGGGAAGGCATGAACCGATACGAATGGGTAGATAGGGTAATAAAACGAAGAGAGTAAGTGACATGGTCCGATGCGACTCGGTGTGTGTGATGCATCCGATACAAAACCGTTGTGACTAGGCTCGAATCAGATTGTGGTGAGTATGCAATGGATTCGGTACAAATCGATTGTGAGGTGAATGGTATGATCGATACAAATTGGTTGTAGCATGCATGAAATTAATCTCATACGAGTTTGAAATGGCTTCAACTGAACACCAACCACCCAACCCCCGAGGCTAATTG